>VCCN01006235.1:339191-354949 GCA_006491835.1 Architeuthis dux
AGTATCTTGATATAAATGTTTCATTAAGTGACTATTGAAATGTTTTGTCTAATTCAATTTTAGATGCGCTAGCATCTCTAATAGCTATGTCTGTCACTGACTGACGAGCTGACAGACTGAAACTAAATTTGCCTATTTTGTTCTTTTGGGACTAGATCTAGCTCCTTTTTGGCGCATTTAGCTCATAAAAGCCACTGACTGACTGACACACAGAAACAAACTTTTTAAGAAGAGGGCTTTTAAATAAAGTGGCTGTCAAATGAAATCGAACTAGCGCATCTATGGTCTGGCTTTAATGCGTGTTACAGTTGGTGTGCCACGTAAGTCAAAAATATTTCTTAGTGTGTCGCCGTACAATAAAGTTTGAGAACCACTGATCTAAGGAAATGTGCCGTGCAATGACAAAAAGCAGGTAAGTCCATTTTACGCGGAACACTATTGTGCAGCGGCACACAGTTTGAGAACACTGTTTTGTAGAAAAATCAAACTGTCACAATTATTCGAATAAATAAAGACGAGCATTCATTTTAACATATCCCAGTCGCTGTGTCTATCGAATGCTTGTGTATTTTACACGTTTCCTTTGTTCGCATTTCTCTGCCTCACTCGCCAAACGAAATCATTTGAAGAACATATATTACATATATAAGTTCTTTATTGGTCCATGTATTGTTTTTTTGTAAAATTGTTGTATACCCCCTCACACTGTTCTGCCGACATGGGATGTCTCGTCGTTGGTTGCTCATTTGCGGGAGGAAATATTTCATAGCATACACTTTTTCGGCCGGAGAATGAAGAGTGGGAGAGAGATAAGAAGGACCGTCAGTCTGTCCCCAACAGGGACAGCGGTATCGTGCCTTCCAGCTTGGCTTAGGCGATCTGCTTCTCTGAGTTTTCTGTCCGGGTCTTCGTTTTTCTCCGTCTCTTAGCTTCCTTTATCAGGTTTGAACGCCCACGCTTGCTTCGTTTCGGACACCCACATCCTGTCTTTTGGACACCTATGCATATGCTAAGGTGACCGGGTCACTTCCATTTCCGCACAGGTGTTGACCCCGAAATAACCTTTTCGTGGTAGTATATAATAACAAAATGTATTCTAGATGTTACAACATCTGGTAAGTCTAGAAAAAATCCAAATTCCCTTGTTTTCATTGGTAAGAGCAAAAAGCTGATAAATAAAAACTAATATTTCCCTACTGTGAATTGAAATCACGACCAAGTGATTTTTAGGCAACTCTTACCGGCTTGGCCAAGCTGATGAGACTCACATATCGTCGAAAATGTATGTTATAAATACGTAGCTGTTTATTTAATTCTAATAAATGAATACATTCATACGGACAAATTTAAAAGAATATATTCTTATAATTTTTATTCATTATACAGGGTGTTCTAAAGTCTGGACACATAGGAAATATCACTATTTATAACTAACTATATTTTTTCGCAAAGCGCATTGAACTTTGCATCACAAATGGTGGAAAACACATTGAAGATGTTATTTATTAATATTTCAATTAAATAAAATGTTGTTCACGTTTCTTTTATTGAAAATATGCATTTTGCCTATGTGTCTTTTGCCTATGTGTCCAGACTTTATGGACACCCTGTATATACAATACAAAAAAGGCAGTAATCATCCTCAATCGGAATAGAAGTAGGAGTGGAGTTTGACCCTGCTGCAGCCTGGCTTGTCATTTTTACAGACTAATAATTTGTAGGCGTAGCATGATTTGCAAAACACGTTCAGAGACTAAAACATTTTTAACTTCTTTATTGTCGGCGTTTTTCAGAGCAATTTTCGTGACATGGTGTTATCAGAAAGTTAGTCAGAATAAGATATTAAAACTGGTTGACTTTTACAAAGGTTGATACACAATTAAAATCATCGTTTTGTGTCAAAACACAACTTGATCATATTAAGGGAACAGCGTAACACGCGTGCCCGATAAAAGTCTGATTCAATGACTACCGAATTGTTTTTATCTAATTCATTTCCTTTTTATAGATGGTATCCGACGAAAGTCAAACATATTTCTTAGTGTGGCGTCGTAAAATAAAGTTTGAGAACCACTGCTCTAGGGAAATGCGTCCCACTCACCAAGAATAATTTGATATATTCTATTTGACTGATACTTTGTAGGAGTCTGCGTGTTTTACAAAACACGTTCAGACACTAAAGCATTTACAACTTGTTTAATGTTGACATTATTTAATTTTACTCTTAACTTAAAAGTTAAATGAAATACTCAAAACTTTCTGCATTGATGGCAGTTGTAATTGGTCAAAGAACACGTTGCTGAAGGGTGATGTCTGGGTAAAATATTCCATGTATGCACTTCAAGTGATTTCGTTTGTCAAATGTATGACTCCAGGCAGAGACATAAAAGAATAAAGGGAAAATATAAAAAATATACATTCATTCAGTAGACACAGCGACTGGGATATGTTATAATGAATGCTCACCTTTTATATGTTCGAATAATTGTGACAATGTAGTTCTTGTTTTGAGCAGCGGTTCACAAGCCGTGTGTCGCGGCACAATAGCGTAGCGCGTAATCTTTTTCAAATAGGCAAACATGTATTTGGAGCCTTGCATATATCCAGTGGGGTGGGTTGAGTTTTCATCTTTTTTTTAAAAATCAACTTCGGACATGTCCAGATAGTTGGGGTTTAATATGATAAGAACTGATACCAAAACTTAGCTTTTACCATCATTTGAGGAAACATATCCGAAAATTGTCTGATAAAATCTGTAAAAAAAACCCTCTTTTTCGTAAGATTGTGTCGAAGAATTGTGCTATTTCAACAATGTGTGATCCGAGGCAGAGAAATAAAAGAATAAATATAAAAATATACTACCATTCGCAACTGGGATATGTTAAACTGAAGGCTCATTTTTAATTTATTCAAATAATTTTGACGACTTGGGTTTTGTTTAAAACCGTGCTTCTCAAACTGTGTGCAATGGTAGTAAAGTGTTGCGCATAAACTTGAGCGTATCCAGTATGGGTATTATGTTAGTCCCGCTTCCGCGGCAATCCTGACGTTTCATGTTTCCAAATGGTCTCCGCTTTAGCAGCTGCTGATAGCGTAATCGGCCGAGTCGTCAGCTGCTGAATTTAAAGTCAAAGAAGCAGACGACAATTTCAACATTTTTCCAGTTTCTGAAGTGAAAACGGCTGATGGACATATACCTAAACGTGGTAGGTCCAGGCCAGCTGCGCCTATATATATATATATTGTACCAATGCAAATCAATAGAAATGTGTTACCTAAAAATACTAACCCTAGCCCTTACGCTAAAAGCACTAACCATAACTATCCTAAACCCTAAAAATAGCAACACCAACGCCAACACTAACCCTAACCCTAACTTATCCTTTGTTCATTTGTATTGATCAAGTTTTTGTTTGGATCTTTTTTAAATGGAAGAAAAAAAACACTAGTCTCTTGAACCACATGAAATTGCCCGATAACAGTAGACCACTTACAAAATGAAAAATAAACCCTAGTCTCTTGAACCACATGAAATTGCCCGATATCAGTAGATTACTTACAAAATGGAAAATAAACACTAGTCTCTTGAATAACATGAAATTGCCCGATATCAGTAGATCACTTAAAAAATGAAGACAAAAAAAAACTGAAAATGAGGAATCTTCCCATCTCTTTATATGACTTTAAAATTCGCCATCAGCAGCAGCGGGCGACTCGTTCGATTCCGCTGTCAGCAACAGCTGAAGCGGCGGCCATTTGGAAACAGGAAAGGTAATGATAACCGAAGTGGCTTTATGACTAGATTTTGTGAGATCTGAATCTTTTTAGAAACAGATGAAAGGATAAAGGAGTGGTGAATGCCGATACCAGTATACAACTGATATAAAAGTTCCATTCATTGATTACTTAAATGTTTTTGTCTAATTTATTTAATTCCTAAAGTTGGTGTGCCACGTAAATCACATATATTTTTTAGTGTGTCGTTGTACAATAAAGTTTAAGAACCACTGCTCTTGGAAAATACATCCCACGTACCAAGAATAATTTTATATTATCTCTCTGACTGATAATTTATAGGAGTCTGCATAATTTACAAAACACATTTGAACACTGACTAAAACAATCTCATGAAACTCGTTCAGAGACTGACTAGAACATTCAAAAGTTGCTGACTGTTTAATTTTCTTAAATTACAAATTAAATGAAATACTGCAAACTTTTCCTTAAATTACAAATTAAATTAAATACTGCAAACTTTTCCTCTGATGGCATTTGCAATCGGTTAAAGAATTTGTCATTGTTGCGCAATGTCTGGGTAAAATATATTATTCATGCTCTAAAAGCAACTTCGACTGGCGCATATGTTATCGGAGGTGGAGAAGAAACATAACAAAGGGAAATATAAATATACAACCATTCGATATACACGATGACTGGGAAAAGTTAAATTGAAGGCTCACCTTTATTTATTCGAATAGTTGCAACAATTTAGTTTTTGTTTAGAACAAAACTGTGCCGCTGCACTACAAATTGCCACTTAAATCTTTTCCAAATACACAAACATGTATTTCGAGCCTTGAACGTGTCCAGTACGGGTATTATGTCTGTTCTGCTTCCCCCACAGAGTTGCCAATCACTGGTTTGTTTGAGATCTGAATCGTTTGAGCGAGAGTTTAAATGAAAAACGAGTGATGACTACGTATATCAGTATGCTGATATAAGTTTCATTCATTGACTTCTGAAATGTTCTGAATTGATTTCATTTGTACTGTTGGTGTGCCGCGTGTCAAATATATGTCTAAGTGTATCGTCGTACAATAAAGGTTGAGAACCACTGCACTAGGGAAATGCATCCCACGTACTAATAATAATTTGATATTTTCTCTTTGATAATTTGCTTGATCTGCAAAACACGTTCAACCTGCTTGATCTGCAAAACACGTTAAATCTGCTTGATTTGCAAAACACGTTTAATCTGCTTGATCTGCAAAACACGTTCAGATACTGGCTAAAACATATTAACTACTTTAACCTTTATAGAACTGCCAGGCCGATATATCGTAGCCAAAAACATTATACGGGCGATAAAACTGAAGAGACCTACGTTGACAGTTTTGGTTGACGGTTGGGTGTTTTGCTATATGGTCAAAAAGGCCATAGCACTAAAAGTTGATTCTTATTTAATGTTGATAAATTAAAACCTAAATGAAATACTAATAACTTCCTCTGTTGCTGATAGTTTTAATTGGGCAAAGAATTTGTCACTGCAGGGTGCTGTCTGGGTAAAATATTTCATTCATAGTCTTCAAACGGTTTCGTTTGCCGAATGTGTGACCCGAGGCAGAGAACAAAGGAAACATATAGAACACACAATAAGTCAGTAGACACAGCGACTGGGATATGTTAAAATGAATGCTCACCTTTATTTATTCGAATAGTTGTGACACTTTGGTTTTTGTTCGGAACGGTGGTTCTCAAACTGTGTGTCGCGTCACATTAATGCTCCACGTAAGTTTTCCAAATACACACACATATAAGTTTGAGCTTTGAACGTGTCCAGTGCCAGTATTATATCAGTCCCGCGTCTGTCACAGAGTTTCCAATCTAGTGGTTTTATCACTAGATTTTGTTAGCTCTGAATCTGTTTACAGACAGATGAAAGGGAAGAAAAGATCATGAATGTTTATATGAGTATGCTTATATAAAGTCTCGTTTATTGACTTCTGAAATGTTTTTGTTTAATTCATTTCATTTTTACAGTCGGTAAGTTAAATAGTGTGATGTCATATAATAAGTTTTGAGAGCCACTGTTCTAGGGAAATGCGTCAGGAATAATTTGATATTTTCTCTTTGACTGATAATTTGTAGGAGTCTGCATCATTGGCAAAACACTTTTAGGACTGACTAACATAGTTTTAACTCTTTTAATGTTGTTGTATAGCCTTTTACACTGTTCTGTCGCCATGGGGCGTCTCGTCGTGGGTTGCATTTGCGAGAGGAAATGCTGAATTTGGATAGATATTAGGTGTTTGACCCCGAAATAACCTTTTCGTGGCAGTATATCATAACAGTGTTGACTGTTATTTATGAATGAAATGCTGAAAACTTTTCCTTTGATGGCACTTGCAATCGGTTAAAGAATTCGTGACTCTTGCGCAAGATCTGGATAAAATATATTATGTATGCTTTAAAAGCAATTTCGATTGGCGCATGTGTGACCGAAGGCAGAGTAAAAAGAACAAAGGGAAATATAACATATACAATCATTGTCACAATCTGGTTTTTGCTTAGAATAGTGGTTCTCAAACTGTGTGCCATGGAACAATAATGTAAACCTACATTTTTCCAAATGCCTACACATGTATTTCGAACCTCGAACGTGTCCAGTACTGGTATTATGTCTGTCCTGCTTCCACCACAGAGTTGCCACTCAAGTGGTTTTATCACTAGACTTTGCGAGATCTGAATCTTTTTAGAGACAGATGACAGGAAAAATGGTGTGATGTGTACGTAATCACTTTGCTGATATAACATTTTCATTCGTTGACTACTGAAATGTTTTTGTCTAATTGGTGTGCCGAGCAGTGTTGCCAACATAAAAATACTTTCGCGCTAGTTTGACTGCCAAAAAGCGCTAAAAAAGCGCTAAACTTTTAAAAATCGCCAGAAATGTCCCAAAAAGACGCTAACAATGGTCCAAAATAGCCGGAAAATGGCCAAAAACGGCCAAAATGTTTTAGGCGGAAACGCGCTAATTTAGCGCTTGTTACACCACCAAAACAAGAAACGCGCTAAATCTAGCGCGAAACGCTCTAAATTGGCAACACTGGTGCCAAATATGTTAAATAGAGTGGGTGCGGAAAGTATCCAATACATTTCGAAAAGTTTATTTTAACATCATTATACACCTTCAAAATTTTTCAGAATTTTGACCAAAGATTTCTGATGTTTGTACATAACTTTTCCATGTACAATCTTGATTCAACATTTGTTTGATTTTTGTATTCCATTGCAAAACACGTTCAGATACTGGCTAAAACATATTAACTAATGTAACCCTTATAGCACTGCCAGGCCGATATATCGTATCCAATGACACCATACTGGCGATATATCGGCCTAAAAAGGACTAGGTTAAAAACTGAAGAAAAATTCATTGGTCCAAATTCTGCCAATTTTAAAGCAGCATAAGAAGTTAAAATGAACTTTTTTGAAATATATCGGATACATTTTGCAATCACTGTATGTTTCTTACTGAGTCGTCGTTCAATAGAGTTTGAGAATCATTGATTGGCTATCATTACCTTTCCCGTCTCCATATGGACGCTGCCTCAACTGTTGCTGTTCCCGGAAACCACCGAAGACCGCCGCTGCTGCTGAGGATGGCAAATTTAAAGTAAACGAAAGAGACGGAAAGATTCCTCAGAACGGCTTGTTCAGTCTTCTTCATGTTTTAAGTGATCTACTGATATCGGGCAATTTCATGTGGTTCAAGAGACTAGTGAATTTGTTTCCAGTTTTTATTTATTCAAGCAAAAGCTTGATAATTACAAATTAACAAAGGATAAGTTGGGGGGTTGGCGTTAGGGTTAGGGTCAGTGTTGGGGTTAATGTTACTATTTTTAGGGTTTAGGGTAGTTAGGGTTTGTGTTTTTAGCTGCTCATTTTGTTTTTTTGCAGGTTATATCAGATTCGGTTTGTTAAAAAGTATTTGGCTATCATTACCTTTCCCGTCTCCATATGGCCGCTGCTTCAGCGGAAATCACCGAAGTCCATCGCTGCTACTGCTGATGGCGAATTTAAAGTCCTCAGAACGGCATTTTTAGTTTTTTTAACTGGTTTCATGATATCAGGCAATTTCATGTGGTTCAAGAGACTGCATTATTTTCTAACTTTTTTATTCAAGCAAAAGCTAGGTTTAGTGTTAGGGTTGGGGGTAGGGTTAGCATTATGGTTGGGGTTAAGGTTGGGAGGTGTGTTAGGGTTAGTAGGTAGGGTTATGGTTAGGGTTGGGAGGTAGGGTTAGGGTTGGGAGTTAGGGTTAGTGTTGCTATTTTTAGGGTTAGGGTAATAATGTGAGAAGTACATAATATTTCCAAACTGGTTTTCTTTGTGTTTTTCTCTCCTCATAAACTCTTGTAAGTAAGATATAAATAATTGGTCTGAGGTACCATGTATGTTACGAAATGTTGCCTTCGCATGGGCCCAAGAACCTTCTACTTGGCTTGTGTGGATTGTTGGATTATTTAGATCCACTAAATGCAGGGAATCATTCACTGTAAATTTTCTGTCTCCATATGGAGGCCGCTTCGGAAGGCGACGACTCAGGTGTTTCGACTATCAACTCCGCTGTTGTTGTCGTGTTCCGAAGCGGCAGCCATATTGTGACGGGAAAGATCATGATTGCCCATTGCCTAAGGGAAATGTGTCTCACGTACCAAGAATAATTTGATATGTTCTGTGTTGGTGTTTGCATGTTATTTCCGAAACACTGACTGAAACCTTTAGTGTTGACTGTTATCTAATTTTCTTACTGAAAACTGAAAGAATTTCTGCTTTGGTGGTAGTTGTTATTTGTGAAAAAACCTATCATAGTATCGTGATGTCTGGGTAAAATATTTGATTGACGCTCCTCAAGCGATTTCGTTTGGCACATGAAATACTAGAACAAAGAACAAAGGAAAATGTCGAATAGACCATTAATTGGTAGACACGGCGACTGGGATATGTTAAACTGAATGCTCACTTTCATTTATTAATTGTGACAATTCGGTTTTTGTTTACAACCGTGGTTCTCAAACTGTATGCCCCGTAATTTCGTGGCAGGTACGCCTAACCTGCAGGCGATTAATGGCACAACAGATATGCTTGGTCACTCAATAGAAACCGTCACGTGACCAACGTTTTTTGGCAGCATGTCGTGTTGAGAGTGATCAATTGAAAACTGAAAAATGGAGTGACCAATGAATAATATACTTGTAATTTAGAGCCTTGAACATGTCCAATACGGGTATTATGTCTGTCAGGCTTCCGCCACAGTGTTGCCAATAAAGTGGTTTTATCGCTAGATTGTGTGAGATCTCACCCTTTTTGGTGATAAATGAAATGAAAAAAGGGTGATGTGTACGTATATCATTATGCTGATATAAATTTCGTTTATTAACCCTTAAAGCACTGCCAGGCTGATATATCAGACTTGGTAATGTATCCCAAAACACTACACGGACGATATATCGGCCTAAAAGGACCAGCCGGACCAGCTTAAAAGATGGAGAAACCTTTGGTGAGAGGTTTGGTTGACGGTAGTGTTTTTTGCTATATGGTCCAAAAGGCCATAGCGCTAAAAAGGTTAACTACTGAAATGTGTTTGTCTAATTCATTTTTCCAGTTGGTGTGACGCGTACGTCAAATATATTTCTTAGTATTTCGTCGTACAATAAAGTACCCTAGGTAAATATGTCGAACAATGACAAAATCAGGTAAGTCTATTTCCCATGAAAATTGAGTTAGGACAAAAATGTGTAATACTTTAACTTCTTTATTGGTCTATGTGTTGTGATATAGTGCCAGTGGAGGTCATGTCCGTGCCAACACCTGGGCAGAAGTGGAAGTGACCCCTGTGACCTCAGGAAAAATGCATATGCGTGGGTGTGCGAAAACAGGATGCTCAACCTAACTCCAAACGACATGGTGTTGGATTCCGCACAGCAATTGTTGAGGGTCAAAATAAAACAGGGTGTTGCCAAGACCCCAAAACTGCTTGTGTTGAAAGTCGGAAATAACACACCAACGTGGGCGTATCGAAGCCCATAAAAAGACGGACAGTGTAGTCGAACGCAGACAGAGACAAGCAGAGAAACAGACAGCAGCTGGGCTTGGGAGCACGGGGCCAGTTCCCCTGTTGGGAATAGTCTGTCGGCTCTCGTTACCTCTCTCCCGCTCTTCATTCTCCGCCACGACACAATGTATCTTACGAAATAAAAATATATCCTCATATAAGTTTCGAGTCTTCCCTTTTCTCCAAGTTCAGGATTTTCTTCTCGTGGACCAAGAGGGTATACAACATATGTATTGGTTTTTGTCAAATGTTTTCTAGATGTCGAGATATTGATTTTACGAAGTCAGGTAAGTCCAGAAACAATCCAAATTCCAATGTATTTGCCGGTAAGTCCAGCACAATGGAATTACCTGATTTTGTTATTGGAATTCGGATTTTTTTCTGGACTTACCTGACTTTGTAAAATCAATATCTCGACATCTAGAAAACTTCTGATAACAAAAACAATACATTGATCAATGAAGTACTCAAAGTATTAGACATTTTTGGTCCTAACTCAATTTTGATGGAAAGAAATCTTACTTGATTCTGTCATTGTACGGCAGAAATGTGTCCCACGTACCAAAAATAATTTGCTATTTTCTATTTGACTGACAATTTGTAAGAGTCTGCATGTTATTTTCGAAACAAGTTTAGACACTGAATAAAACATTTTTACTACTTTAGTGCTGATTCTGATTTAATTTTCTTAACTTAAAAGTTAAATGAAACACTGAACACTTTCTGTTTTGCTGGCAGTTGGTCAAAGAATTCGTCTCTGCGGTGTGATGTCTGGGTAAGATATTTTATTTATGCTCTTCAAGTGATTTCGTTCGGCGGATGTTTGATCCGAGGCAGCGAAACAAAAGAAATATAAAATATACATTAATTATGTAGACTCAGCGACTGGGATATGTCATAACGAATACGCAGCTTACTCGAATAATTCTGAACATTTGGATTTTGTTTTGAACCGTGGTTCTCAAACCATGTGCCGCGGCACAATAGCGTTCCGCGTAATTCTATCCAATAGGCATACATGCCTTTGGAGCCCTGCACATGTCCAGTAGGGTAGATTGATTTTTAACTTCGGACAAGTTCAGATAATTGGGGTTGAATATAAGAACTGACAGCAACATTTAGATTCCTAGCTGTTACCAACATTTTAGGAAACATATCCGAAAATTGTTTGCTAAAATGTAGGAAAAAACCCACAATTTCGTAAGATTTGGTGCTATTTCAACAGTAAATACAGAAAAAGGTTGCTATTTTTTTAAAGTATAATAAATAAAGGATAGCTTCAAATTAAGATATATACATCATAATATCATCAACGTGTTTAGTGCAAGAACCGTTAGAAGCAATTGAAGGCATTATCTACTGAATAGAGGAATGGGATTAGGGGAATGGAATTAGAGGGATGGGTATAGGGGAATTAGATTAATAGAGGAATGGGATTAGGGGAATGGGGATATAGAGGGATGGGTATAGGGGAATTAGATTAATAGAGGAATGGGATTAATGGAATTGTAAGGTAACTAAAACTTGTGTGCTAAAATGTATGAAAACACCCAGAATTTCGTAAGATTTGGTGTTATTTCAACAATAAATCTAGAAAAGGTTGCTATTTTTTTGTTTTAAGTATAATAAATAAAGGATAGCTTCAAATTAAAATATATAAACCTTAATATCATCCAAGTGTTTAGTGCAAGAGCCCTTAGAAGCAAATGAAGGCATTATCTATTGAAGAGAGGAATGGGGTCAGGGGAATGGGTATAAAGGGATAGGTATAGGGGAATGCGTATAATAGAGGATTGGGAATAATGGAATGGTAAGATAACTAAAAGTACACAAGATGACATCATTATCAGATTGTTAAGAGTGAAAAATATATAAAAACTATAGAAACTTGGACAGTATTGTTCTAACATTTGTGTGCTAAGTTACTCTATAGCACGGAATATTTTGTCCCGGTTATTGTTTCGGGTAACACCGCAATAATATCCCACAACTTGAATAGTTCACTCTTTGAAGTAGTTTCCTCAAAGGATGCTAAAAGCTAGGAATAAAATACTTTGTGTCAACTTTTATTATATCAAGTCCTAACTATCTAGACTTGTCCAAGATCACGGTTCCAAAATCGACCTACCCTAATAGCCAGTACAAGTATTATGCTGGATCTGCTTCTGTCACAGAGTTGTCAATCTAGTGATTTAATCACTAGATTTTGTGAGATCTGAATCTTTTTAGCGACAGATGAAAGGTAACACGAGTGATGACTACGTATATCAGTATACTGATATACAAGTTTCATTCATTGACTACTGAAATGTGTTTGTATAATTCAGTTCATTCTTACAGTTGGTGTGCTGCGTAAGTCAAATATATTTCTTAGTGTGTCGCCGTACAATGAATAATGTATTTCGAGCCTTGAACGTGTCCAGTACGGATATTAGGTCAGTCCAGCTTCCACCACAGAGCTACCAATCTAGTGATTCAATGACTAGTTTTTGTGAGGTCCGATTCCTTTTAGATGGAAGGAAAAGGGGCCATAGGGGCGTTTATCAGGTGACAGGTCATTTGCGTCCCGGACAACAGCGTTTTGGTCATTTGCGGCCCCGGTCATTTGCGTCCTTGTCATTTGCGTCCTGGTCATTAAGCGAAGTTTAACCGAAAATTTGGCTTTGAGAATATTTTTGGAGTCAGATACTAATCTTCTTTTTTTTTCAAATCCACTGCAAAACTATATATTTATAGTTACATTGTAAATAGAACCCACCTCGTGAAACCTGAAAAAGAAATACACCTACTGACGCGTAAATCTTTACCGTAAAAAATAGTTAATATTTTATCGTTGTTAATTGCAACCCTAACCGTAAAGACTACTAACTCTGACCCTAAATTATATCCTTTCTAATTAGATTTAATAAAATACAGTTTCATTTAAAAACTGTTTGAAATGTTCAAGTTGTCTGCTTGTTCCGTAATAAGTTAGCAGCAGCAGATTAAATAATTGTTAGGGTTTAATGACAGGATTTACCGAACGGAGATAAATAATATACTGAAGGCTAAAGAGTCCTCTGATTGAATTATACCTTTTTATAGATATATTCTTCTATTTTAGCAGCTTTACATAGGCTTTCGTGAGTTTTGAATCCCAAATAAGACTCCCTTCAGTTATTTTTCATCTCCATTCGGTAAATCATCTTCCTTCCATTCGGTATTTATTTGCCGATAGTACAAGGTAAACAATAACATTTACTTTTAAAAATGTCCCATTTAAAGTTTTAATTAATGGGAAAAAAATTATTTTGAAAATGTGTTGGGCTTTTTTTCTCCCAGGCAAAAACAAGAAAAAGCTTAATAATTTTAAAAAAATGTAATCCTTCTATTTAAAATAGGGTGTCGAAGAATTTTCAAAAGTGTGTGTATATCTGCTCTTGGCAAAACGCAGCATAATGTCGATAAAACACGCGAAATCCTTAAGTTACCAAAACTGAAGAATATATATTTAAAAAGGTGTGATTTTAATCAGAAACCTTAAAAAAGATTCCCATCATTATATTATATATCTCTACCCAGCTTCTTCCGGCAAATCCCCATAGACTCGGAAAATTACAGTATAAGGACGATAAACCTCACCAAAGAGGTCACTCATCTAATAGCATAGTATCACCAAAAGCCTATGTAAAGTTACTAAAATAGAAGACTGTATCTTTAAAAAGGTTTAATTTTAAACAGAAACTACAAAATACTCCCATCTGTATGAATGTATCGCCAAATCACAACATAATTTCATGTCGATGAAACTAAACTCACTAAAGCCTATGTAAAGTTACTAAAATAGAAGAATAAATCTCTAAAAAGGTGTAGTTTAATCAGAAACCTTAAATACGACTCTGTTTACTATGGCAAGCGAGAGAAACGGGGGTTTGTTTATAAGTAGCTCGGGGCGCAAATGTCCAGGGGCGCAAATGTCCAGGGACGCAAATGACCCGGAAGCAAATGACCTGGACGCAGTTGACAGAGACGCAAATGACCTAGTACCCGTTTATCAGTATGCTGATATAAAATTTCAACCATTGACTACTGCAATGTTTTGGTCTAATTCATTTTTAGATACGCTATCATCTCGAATACATATGCCCGTCACTGGCTGACGAGCTGACATATCGAAACAAAATGTGCTTATTTAGTTCTTTTGGAGCTAAATCTAGCTCCATCTTTAGTTCATTTAGCTCATAAAAATCACTGACTGACTGACTGACACACCGAAACAAACTTTTAAAGAAAAAGCCTTTTAAAGAAAGTGGTTGTTAAATGAAATCGAATTAGCGCATCTATTGTCAGACTTTAATGCTTGTTACAGTTAGTGTGACGCGTAAGTCAAATATATTTCTTAGCGTGTTGTCGTACAATAAAGTTTGAGAACCATTGATCTAGGGAAATGCGTCCCACGCGGCAAGAATCATTTGATATTTTCTCTTTGACTAATAATTTGTAGGAGTAGCATAATTTTCAAAACACGTTCAGAGACTAAAGCATTCTTAACTTCTTTATTGTTGGCGTTTTTTAGAGCAATTTTCGTGACTTGGTGTTATAAGAAAGTTAGTCAGAATAAGACTACCTACAAGCTGAAGTAGATTATATCAAAACTGGTTGACTTTTACAAAGGTTGATACAAACTTAAAATCGTCGCTTTGTGTAAAACACAACTTGATCTAACACGCGGGCCCGATAAAAGTTTGATTCAATGACTACTGAATTGTTTTTATTTAGCTTAAAGCCATATTATGGGGGCAGCGCTAACTTGTTCTTATCAATTCATTTCCTTTCTACAGTTGGTGTCCGACGAAAGTCAAATATGTTTCTTATCGTGTCGTCGCACAATAAAGTTTGAGAACCTTTGCTCTAGGGAAATGCGTCCCACTCACCAAGAATAATTTGATATTTTCTCTTATACTGATAATCTCTAGGAGTCTGCATGATTTGCAAAACACATTCAGACACTGAATAAAACATTTTTAACGTTTTTCAGAGCGATTTACGTGACTTGGTGTTATAAAAAGTTACTCAGAATGAAGTTATCTATAAGATGACCTAGATTGACTTTTATAAAAGTTGATACAAACTTAAAATCGTCGCTTTGTGTAAAAACACAACTTAAAACATATTATGGGAATGGCGCTAACGCGCGTGCCCGATATAACTTTGTCTACTGAATTGTTTTTATTTAATTAATTTCCTTTCTACAGTTGGTGTCCGACGTAAGCCAAACATATTTCTTAGTGTGGCGTCGTAAAATAAAGTGTGATAACCTTTGCTCTAGGGAAATGCATCCCACTCACCAAGTGGTGTGATATACTACCACGAGAAGGTCATTTCCAGGTCAAACACCTGTGCGGAAGCGGCAGTGACCCGGTCACCTTAGCAGTTGCGTAGGTGTCCAAAAACCAGGATGTGGAAACCGAAAATGACACAGCGTGTCATTCGAAAACCCTATAAAGCTCAGAGCCGAAGAGGAAGCAGACGGGACAGAAAAACTCGGAACTCAGGACCCAAGCAGAGACAACAGCTTTCGAGTCATCCTTTTTGATTGTCCAAGTTCAAGACTTTCACCCTACTATCCAACACAAGAACAATTTGATATTTTCTCTTTGACTGATAATTTGTAGGAGTCTGCATGATTTACAAAACACATTCAGACACTAAAACATTTACATCTTCTTTAGCGTTGACACTATTTAATGTTTCTTAACTTAAAAAATAAATGAAATACTGAAAGGTTTCTGCATTGATGGCAGTTGTAAGTGGTCAAAGAACATGTCACTGCAGGGTGTGTCTGGGTGAAATATTTCCTTTATGCTTTTAAGTTGATTTCTTTTGGTGAATGTGTGACCTCAGGCAGAGAAAAAAAGGAACAAAATAGATACAAAAATAC
>VCCN01006235.1:375763-387849 GCA_006491835.1 Architeuthis dux
AGTATGTTTTCCGCCATTTTTAAAGCTGTGGTTTTATTTTCTACTCAAATCTTGATCATGCCTCGTGTACGCGTGTGTGTATTTCTGCGCATGCGCATATCTTGTTTGTTCAGGCTCTTTCGAGGTTATCTATTCTGACTGGAGCCATTTTCTTGCACTGATTTCCTAGGAGACCTTAACCCGGCGGCAATCGTTTTAGTGTCATGTTTTCTTCAGCACCGTGTGATACAGCAGGGGGAATTGATTGAGAGTTTTTACAGCTTTGTATGTGTGTGTGCGGTTTGTGCGCGCATGTCTGTACGTGCGTCTGTGTGCATTCGTGCGTGTCTCGGTGTGTGATCTCCGAACATCTGCCTTTCCTTTCTCCGGTATCCGTGTGTATGTTCCTTCGTTGTGTGCGTAATTAAAGATATATTCTTATATATGTATTTTTACTGTATGTATATGGCCTTCTCTAGGACGATGGCTGGCCCTAAAGCTAACTCTATACCAACCCACTGATGTAATTAAAGGTATACTCTTATATATATATATATTTTATGGTATGTGTCCGACCTTCAATAAAACGATGGCCCTAGAGCCATATCTACATAAACACAGTGTTGTTGTTGATTTGAAACTGAATACCTTTGCTGGCTTCGCTTAAGACAAATGCCAAAAGGTATCTACTCTTGAAATTGCATCTGTGATGCTGAACACCTCCGCGCACAATTATGCATAGATTATTGAACCAGTATTTAAAGGCATTCCAGCAGAAATAAACAGGTCTGGTTAGTCACTCAATAGAAACCGTCATGTGACCAACGTCTTTTGGTAGCATGCGGTGTTGGGGGTGATCAATTGGAAAATTGGAAAAAGGGGTGAGAAATGAATAAATTATTTCTCTTGCCTTTTGTTGGTTGTTGTTTTGTGATCACTAAAAAGGTCTGAATTAAAAAACAAAAAAACAAGCGTGAATGCTGCCAGACACAAACTAAGGGAGCAATTTAGCATACAATTACATTGTAAATTTAACCCCGCTCCCTGAAAACATATTTGATGGGGATTTAAAGAAAAAACAAGAGTGTTTTTTCTAGACATAACAAGGGGTAAATGTTTAAATGTTCAGCCCTCTAGCTCCATTGATAACTAGCGATCCATCCAGCCAACCAGCCAGACTCACTTGAAAACTGAAGAAACCTGTGTTGACAGATTCGGTTGACAGTTCCTAATTACCTATGTGTCTCTAACAGAAAGAAGAGAAACCGATCACCGTGGCCCATTCACGAGATTATGTCCCATAACGGGTTTTAAATAATCAGTCGACACTCAGTGATGCGGCTGGTCGGATATGGTTCGAAGTTCATTGAGAAAAACGAAGTCCGATTTTCGATATTATGTTCGTTTTTTGTTTGACTTTACTCGTAGCAACACTCTGTGAATCTGCACTGTAAGCAACGTGTTAATACAAAATCTACGGTTTATAACCTATCAGAATATTGTTGGTTTGAAAGGCAAAAGGATTAAGATTGAAGAACCTCTCCTCGAAGCTAAGGAGTTACGGCTAAATCATGATGGATACTCCAATTCTCGTAAGATCGCTGAAGTTAAGCAACGTCGAGCCTGGTCAATACCTAGATGGGTGATCATTGGGGAATACCAGGTGCTATAAGCAGAACGAAGCTTCGACAGGCCTGGCAAGCCGGAAGTGGATATTACTAACAATTGCCCATGTGTATCTAACACTGCGATACTCTCGATAAGAGTATAAGAGGCGAGCGTACTGTATGAAGCTAGAAAGCCGATTACCACATAGAAAATATTGCATATTTCAAATGATGCCAAAGAAGAAGAAAAGAAAGAATGAAAAGATTTCATCACCATTCAGTCCCTGAACACCTCCTCCATGCTGGTTTCGCTGTGGCGTGCACCACGAGTTTCGGTTTAGCCATGTATGTCCACAAAAAAAACGTCGGACCATCTGTTCCCTGCACCCTCCCTCGATGGTGCACTGCATAATGTTCTTGCATAGGCTGTCGTGCCGTGTGATGTGACCAACCCACGTCAGTTTCCGTCACTTCCGTCGGTGGCAAGGAGCGGTTCCTGGGGACCCGCAAGAACTTCCAGTGACATCCTTCCGTTTCGCGAGACTACGGATCCACACCCGGAAAGTCGTGCTTTCAGTCTCCCGAGGACGCAGGGTTGTACTGAAAACAGGCGATTGCCCATGCAGCAAGTTTCCTCTCTCCACGCACCGATGTTGTCCAAGGAAAAGGCCATGGGCCGATACAGCCTGGCACCACTGTTGTTGTTTCCAAAGGGGATTGATGCAAATTAATGTAATCAACCTCGGCAGGAGTTTGAACTCGGCTCACTAATTCCATTGTCCAGTCCGTTAGCTGTTACGACACTCGCACTCGCATTAACAAAGAATATTTCATACACGGGTTAAAGCGCGAAGAAGAAGAAGAAGAAGAAGAAGAAGAAGAAGAAGAAGAAGAAGAAGAAGAAGAAGAAGAAGAAGAAGAAACACGCCTTTATTTAAGAAAATAACATACATTCAAAAAACATGCACTGTAAGGGGGCGTGGTCTTACCTTAAAGGTATTCTTTCGCCCAACTCCCCCCAAAACATTACAAGTAATAACAAACTTATTTATTTTAATAATTACTACTTATATGTAGAAAGAAAACACACAAGAAAAACCGGACATTATTAAATGTAAGCAAAAGGCAATTAGCTTCTGTATGTGGTATAAAGTCTCTGAATAAAGGTATTAATTTACGAATAGTTTAATGAATAACCCACTAAATCAGAAGAAAAACCGCCTCGGGAAGATTTCGGTTATATTAACACTCCAACCAGAATTGAGAATAAACGCTTGGTCTACGGTTGAAATAATACATAACTTTTACATTTTCGTTTAAAGGTGGGCACTGAAATATTGATTTTAGAGATTTCATTAAATTCGTTGCTTATAAAAAATAAAATACGACATATTTCTTAACTTAGTTCTAGCAAATGGGGGATTAATATTAAGTCGATTTCTAGTGAAATGACCATGATTTTCATCATGAACTCTAATGCGGTTGCATAAATACATAGGTGATTTATGATTTGTTATTCTAAACATTAAGGTAAGACTGTGGAGCAGTCTCCTATTTTTCATGTTTTTCATATTTAAAACCTTTTCACTTTTTATAAAAGCACTTAAGTAGTAATGGAAATTATCTTAAGCCGACTCGGACTGGTATGTAGGATTTACAGTAGATTATCGTTATTACAGCCTTTTGGTAATGATTTGCCGTTATAATGGGTGAATTAAAACAAATACGGCAAACAAATTGACAAACCCCAGTCCAAGTTATAGTTAACTTTGCCCCCCCCCCCCGTAACAAACACATCAAGAACAATCCTCACCGAATGTAAGGGAATAAAATATTCATTGTTTGACTATCACGCCATGTTAAACCAAACCTATATATAAAATTAACATTTCCCAACCGTGATTTGAAATCACGACCTCGTGCTTGCTAGGCGGCTCTCTTTATAGCTACAAATAACAAACCCTACTTGGCAACACAGTTTTTGCCGTGGTAAGGAGAGGTTCCTGGGGACACCCAAGGATTTGCAAACGTGTACATGAACAAATAATCGTCTATACACGGTGTAGGATAATGCCAGTAGTATTTCTTCTCGTCGATGTGAGGGAGACGTCTCGTCGTTGGGTTGTACCTTTACGGGAGCGAACATTCTGTGGGGGGAAATATTCTCGGACAAACGACAAAATTCTGTGAATTGTGCTAAATTCAGTATTTTCAATTGAAAATCTGGGTTCGCTTTATTCCCGTCGATAGCTTCGATTCCGGGCCGGTTCGCGGATCACTTTGAGGCATCGAATTCTGCGTCAGTTAGAATTCTAAACGAGTGGTCACTTTGCTGAATCACTACCAGTGATGGTAGTAATTTTTTAAAAATCCAGGCTTCTTCCTCCTCTCTCCTTCCTCACCCTTAACGGGAAGGGGAGCCAAGCCCTCTCTGGTCCGACCCGTCGATCCTGGGATTCGGATCTAACTGATTCTAAATTGCCAGCGATTTGAAAATCACGGCAACCCTTAAACACACCCTGGTTGGTTGAATGCATTTTATTTTGTTCCGACCTCGTCGGCCGCTTGACCCACTTTCCAGCTCAAGTAACACGATATGGACCCTTGGTCACGTACGCCCCAAAACGCGCGAACACACACAACCAGAGTGCATTTCATTACAACGGGTTAAATGGTTGATTAAAAAAGGTAACACAAATTGTCTTACGGCAACTTGGACTGGTATATAGGAATTACAGTAGACTCCCGTTATTACGGCACCCCCCGGGAGAACCGTTACAACGAATGCGCATTTATAACGGATGAATTAAAGAAATATGACAAGCAAATCATTTACATTTTAATTTGCTCGGGAAAGGGCATAGGCCGGCAAAACCTTCAAGCGCTGCTTGCGCACAGACAAAAAGGGGAAAAAAGAAACAAGAAAGAAAGTATCATTTCTCTTGTACCTTCTTCTTCTTTGGGCATCTCCAAATTATACACAATATTTACACATAAACTTCTAAACAGATACAAATTTCATAAAAAAACATATTCAAATGTACATAAATACAAACAACATCTACAATTTAGCACAATTCACAGATCAAACTCTCTTGAAAATCTCCTGACAGATTCAAAAAATGTCCTTGTAATCTCATAATTTTTAAAATTAACTAAATTATTTTTTAAAGTTTGTACACTATTGCTATCTTTAATAGGATTTGGCCACTTATTCCAAACATATATTACTCAATCAATCAAATTGTTTAGTAATGTGCACTTGTGTTTTATATGGAACTCTCTCCTAGAGAACTAGTAAAACTCGAAAACTGGACGGACGATCAGTTTTTTGTATGGAACTCTCTCGCGACATATTGATAGGGCATTTAGCAAAAGTTGAAAATGGCCTAAACAGCCGTAACCTGTACACCAGATGTCATAAACAAGGCCGAACTACGTTCATAAAAAGGTTAATTTTTAAATTTTATGATTTTTTAATGATTTTGAAGTTTTAGATTTTTATGATTTTATAACGTCTAGAACACTGAAATTAAAAATATTTTTCAATATTTTTCATTTTCATAGTTTATAATTACGAAATAAATGTAAGTGATAAAATACTTTATTTCTTGATTCACATTTGTGTTTACTGTTAGGGTTTTTGTCAAACTCCAGTCGAAGTTGGAGTGGACTTTATCCACCCACCCCCCCGTAACAAGAGCAACAAGAACTAATCCTCACCTAATTCAGGGGAGTAAACCCTTCACTGTTTGTCTATCAAATCACGTTAAACCGAAATATAAAATTAACATTTCTCTAGCGTGATTTGAAACCCCCTACCAATTGATTGGTAGGTAGCGCTCTTAACAACTGAGCTAAACTGACAACTCATATGCGAATGTGTTTATTATACATACAAAACAAAAGTTAGAGTAATCATCTTCTTTCGGAATAGAAGTAAACGTGTGAGTTTGAACCTGCAGCAGCCTGGCTTGTTTTTATAGATATTACATCTAGAATGTAATCATTTAGTAGAATCTGTATAGTTTTAGATACAGTTTGTAACAACATAGAGAAAGTGAAAAAGAAATAGATACAGCTTTGTTCCAAAAAACATTGTTGTTAACAGTATCAAATGTCAGGAATGGAGAGAAAACGTGATAAGAAATGGCATTGCGAGGGAACTTTAATGGTTTCATCCGAAAACAGGAAGCCTTACACTAGACACTAAATTATTAATAAAAACTTTACGTTGTTTGGGTGCAAACAGAAACGCATCTACTTATACAGGATGGCGCAAATGTGAAAGACTTATTGAAATTTAATTTAATTTTGATTTTGAAATTAATTGAAATTTTTGCAATTTTAATTTTGAAATTTAATTTTGGAATTTAATTTTTAAAGAATTTATTGAAAGACGAAAGTGAAAATGGCATTGCGAGGAACTTTAATGGTTTCATGAAATTTAAGTTTGATTTTGAAATTAATTGAAATTTTAGTGAAACTGGCGTTGCGAGGGAACTTTAATGCTTTTATGAAATTTAATTTTGATTTTGAAATTAATTGAAATTTTAGTGAAAGTGGCATTGCGAGGGAACTTTAATGGTTTCATAAAATTTAAGTTTGATTTTGAAATTAATTGAAATTTCTTAAACTTTAATTTTGAAATTTAATTTTGAAAGAATTTATTGAAAGACACGGAACTTTAATGGTTTGCGCGGGAACTTTAATGGTTTCCTCTGAAAACAGGAAGCGTAAGAACAAAAATAATTAATGAAGACAGAACAATCCGCTGTTTTGGGTCCAACGGAAACCCATCTACATATACAGGGTGGCACAAATGTCACTTTCCATTTAAAATTTTAAATAACATTTTTAATAGAAAGGTACACAAAATATTCCTTTGGATATATTATTTTGGATCTTGGAATTTACTTTGAACCAATTGTCGAATATAACATCTCGAAAATGCTTCCCATTTTAAATAAACCACCTTTTCAATTCATCTACAATGACCAGCATGCATGGTTCCTGTGAAAAGATGTATAACATGAATGTTCTGAAGTGAATCTATTGGGATAAAAGACGTATTTTACATCATGTTTTCAGAAAAGAATTTATAATAGAGATAAGTCATATTTACAAGTTTAGCCGCTGTTGGGATTGAAGTATATCATTAAATGCGCTACATTTTCAATTCGTCTACAACGCCCAAGATGCATTGGTTTTTCTTTACTCTGAGCATTTGTAAACTTAATAATCTGAAGTCAGCTTATTGAGATAAAAGACGCCATTCACCCCATTTAGACCATACAGAATTCCATTCTAATAGTATACAGATAATATTATTATTGTGTGTGTCATTGGCTTTCAGTAATGTCAGTAATATATTAACATTATACATATAATATGTGTATCCTGTTATTAATTCCGGAACATTTACAATCTCTTTCCTCACGATTTTCAATGTATTGCGTTTAATCCAAGTCAAGCGCAAGTCATGACTTCAGACCCTGTTTAATTAGATCTGAAGCCATGTCGAATTCTCTCTCGGCAATGTTCCATTAAAGCTCGAAATTCATCTGGATCTAATGCTCTATTTTTTATCGAATATTATTCTTTAGTTTAATGAATGTTTGGGCTTGTTTACGTAAACTCTTTATAAAGATAATCCCAACGAAACGAAATCGAGAGCGGTCAAATCTGGCGAACGCAGCAGCCAGTTAAATTGTGATTCACGTGAAATTTGCGAAGCTGAAAATTAAATGCATTTGCGGGATGTTATATTCCACAGTTAGTTTAAAGTAATTTGAACGGTCTAAAATAAATATATCTAAAGGGAAATTTATCTTGACCTTTTTATTTAAAAAGTTATTAAAGTTTTAAAATGGGAAGTGAATTTTGCGCAAACCTATAAAATGAACAGCGTGATTTTTTCTATTTCTCTGTACGTATTTGTTTTGAAAAAATCTCAGTACCTGAAGTGGGGGATCAATAACGCAGGGGATTGGTTTTCTATTGTTGTAAAGTGATAAACGGAATCCAAGTGATTAATACATCTTAGCGTCAGATGTAACTGGACATAAATAGGGGGATCGGTTTTCTATAGTATATAGTGGCAAACTGCACCCTCACGATTAAGGCATACATAACTATTGCTTCAAGTAACAAGTCTGCAGACCAGATACACAGGTTTATATAAGCAGGTTTTAGACTTCTTTTAGAGTTTCTGTATTTGAAGTGTGGGTCAATATGATGGGGGACCGGTTTTCTATTGTTACCAAGTAATAAACTGAACCCTTCAATTTATTCATATATCTATATAATAGCCATTGTTTGTGGCTTTGCAATCCTCAAAACCTGCAACACTGTTTTTTTATTGTGTCTGTTGAGAATTTAATCTTGTAATTAAAAATCTTCCCAAAATAAAATGGCATTTATGTAATTAGGATTTGATGAAAATCATTCAATTTTAGTAAACTGGATTTTGAAAAAATATTTCTTTCTTTTTACTAGATATATAATGAAAAATACATTTGCTTTTCACGTGTGTCTGTTACCTGTAAAACCACTTCAATTGTAAAGTGAGTCAATTTTCTTTACCCATAAACAATGAAAGCCCACATAAATGTACCTGCTTCCATAGGACAGCTAAATATGGATGACCAAAAAATAGAAAACCTGCTATTATCCATAATGTATAAGTATATTCCTAGTATTAAAAAACCGTCATGTGACGGGTAATATTCTAGTACTAATATAATAGACAACATTTTAGATCATAAGATGAAGAGCCTGAAAGTCTGTGATTCCTGTAAAATATCAGAAAACAAATGTAGACATGATTCAGGGGGAACAGCATTACGGTGGTAACTCTTCAAATGAGTAGGTTATCCAAATCCGGAACTTTGCAAATCAAATCCCTCTGGAATTTTAAGGTGACATATTCCAATGAAGGTGTAAGGTTGCCGAGAATGGACTCGGCGAACCGAGTTCAAACTCTGGCTGTGACATTAATGCCACTGGGAAAATCACGAATCCCCACCCCCAGCTATGGGTGAAATAGCACAGGTTGAAGTGAGTGACAGCTCCCCGGGTGCTTGTCGCCTCTAAGTCTCTTCCACATATCGCAAACGGGCCTAGTAAGTAGTAATGTGGATGTAACAATGCACCCGTGTGGTACACTGTCAACATACTGTTGTGGAAACTCTGGTACCTGACGAGTCGGGGACGGCGGTCATTGGTTCTTGTTCGAGTTCGCCAGATCTTCGGGTCACCGCTGAAAATGCGAAGGTTGGTCATATCGAAAGATAACGAGGCAATGTGAAAAATAGGTCATAAGAATTTGATTTATTTGCAGTTTTTTATAAACTGCCCGATAAAAATGCGAAGACAACAAAGCGAATTACTGTTTGCTACCCTTAACCTTCATTCTTCCTTTCTTCCACCTCCTGTGGTCTCCCATCATTCTCCCGTCCCTTTTCAACTGTCTCTCATCTTAGTAGCAGCCGCACGTTAACAGACCTTACACCCTATCGGTCAGTGGCTAACTCTCAACTCAAATCCCCCCAAAACTCAAACGTTTCCTTTTGCTTCCTCTTAGCCAATCAGCGCACAGCAAATGCCCACGTTGTCTAAAGCTCTGCCATCCCCATGTTGACCTACTTTCCTGGGAGACCTTTCTCCAACCAAAATTGTCTAATCCAGTTGCTTTTTGTACTACCACGTAGAGAGGCTTTATCTCTATTAGCTACTCCCTACCAGGTCACTCTGCTACATGGAGCGCAAGCAAGGAAGGCTGAAGTCGTAGCCATATATATAACGTACTTACATTTCCTCATGTTTAATGTTGTAACAAATTCCAGATTCTAAATATTTCTAAGGAATGGTTATTTTCCGTAAATTTGTAATATTACCGACTTGCAGACAAACTAATATTTCTGATATGTATGCTGTTTGAGTAATGCGGATTTTAGAAGTATGGATGTATTGTATTTGAAAAAATGCAGAGAAAATATATTTAAGAGTGAAAGAGAAGAGAGCATTGATTTTACAGTACAGGTTGAACTTCTTTAATCCGGCAAGCGTAAATTCCATTGTCAAACTACAGAAAATGCCGGACTACAGAAATTGTAGTTAAGACACAATTTCCAACAAAAACCGTTAACATTTGCTACTTTTGTTTCTTTAAATCATACACAGCAGACGATCTGACCCCATTATATTCACACTAACGCTTTACAGAAGGAACTTCGTCTGATCTTTTTCAGTGGCATCACCTTTTCAAGTATAGTGTGAAAAATAAATGATTACTCATCTGGATTGAGGTCGGGAGGGGAGTTAGGAGCTTTCTCGAAGCCGTCACGCGACGGAAAAAAAGTTATTAGTGCATGTTACTTCGTATTTATAGATTTCAAAGTTTCTTTGTCTAATTATTTTCAGTAACACCACCTTTTCAAGCATAGTGTGAAAAATAAATGGTTACTCATCTGGATTGAGGTCGGGAGGGGGTAGGAAGGCGGAGCTTTCTCGAAGCCGTCACGTGACGGGAAAAAAGTTATTAGTGCATGTGTCTTCGTATTTATAGATTTCAAAGTTCCTTCGTCTAATTCTGTTCAGTAACACCACCTTTTCAAGCATAGTGTGATAATTAAATGGTTACTCATCTGGATTGAGGTCGGGAGGGGTTAGGAAGGCGGAGCTTTCTCGAAGCCGTCACGTGACGGGAAAAGTTATTAGTGCATGTGACTTCGTATTTATACAGGGTGTCCCTCAAGTCTGGACACATAGTGCTAACGTAAAACTTAGCCATGACAGTTTCTTTCGTTTCATCAGATACACTTGGTCATCCAGAACTGGGTTTGTCTATGACACTGCCGGTTTCTTTAAACTTTCTAACCACCTTTCCCACGATGAAGTGCATTAAAATCATCTGCTATCTTTCAATATGACCATCCTTCACGTCCACTGAGAAATACCAGTTCAATCCTTTCTTCTTTCGACAAACTCATATTTAATCTGTGGGGCAAAAAAAATATAGTTAGTTATAAATAGTGATATTTCCTATGTGTCTAGACTTTAGGGAGTCCCTAGCTGGACTTTAAAAAGCATGTGATGGTTCTGGCAACAACAACTAGTTCTATCGAATTACTTGCCGTAATTCCTCTTTCTCTTAGCTTCCCTCTGACTGAAATACAATTATTGTTTCACTACAGCACTTTCTAATTCCGTTAGCTACCTTTCGATGCGCTGTGAATAAACAGTTAACCACCTTTGGGGCAGGTCTGGGTGTCCGCCCTGTTAATCTTACCATTTCCTATAGTTCACACTGCCATTTGTCAGAGCGTCCTCAACGGACCCCAATTATCATAAGCAGTTCCTCTTAAGAATTGCCATTTTCCTTTTTTTCCTTTTTCTTTTTCTCATGGGAATGTGTGAAAAATAAATGGTTACTCACCTGTATTGAGGGAGAAGGGAAGTCGGATCTTTCTCCGGCACCGAAAGAAGTTCATGTGATTTCGTATTTATCGATTTCAAGTTTGCTGGTACCGGAACGGCGCAGGACAGAAGGAAGTGCCAAAAAGGCGGAAAAATTACGATTTCCAAACCTTTTTATACGAGACGCCGAGGAGAGAAAATGTTCAAGTTTGTAGACAGCTGTTCGTCCGAGTTTCGTTATAGAAACGTCGCTCGGCTCGCACATGGATAAAGCCGTATCCTGGAACAGGAAGATTTACCTCGTTACTTTAGCTCCTGATACCCAGTCACCTAAAGTTACTAGATGAGATCTAGGATGGTCAGAATCGCGAAGGCACCAACATTTTAGCAAAACCTCTGCTTTATGCATTCCTGTAAACGACAAGGTAAGAGAATTATCTGTTTCTCCCTTCCTAACTTCTTCCAGGGCAATTATTTATTCCTTCATGTCTATGTTCTCTCTTCCCTGTTTCCCCCCTCGGAAAGAGTTACTCTGTTACAAAGTTACTTTCGAAACATTGCGAAGATTTTGAGGTGTTATCTTTTATAACATTAAAATGTGCTCCCTCACGAGTAAATGTAATATTCTGAATATTCTTTTTATAATATTATATTAAATATGGATTCACCGAATAAAAACTTAGCTAGTGAATCCACATTGTGAAACATTTGTAGTTACAATTTATCGTTACAAGTTCGCATGCTGTTGCATTGCTAACTTAAATTATAATAGATCCGCATTACGAATAATTAAAATTGATTATAATTAAAATTGATTATAATTAAAATTGATTATAATTAAACTTTGCGTTGGGTCTATCACGTATTCTCAATCAATAATGGCAGGTCAGCAAGAATTAATTAGTATTGGTATGCTATTAAGGCTAGATATAGGCGTATCCATGGGAGAGTTAGGGGGAACGAAATACCCAACTGTGAGGTTATTCTCCTTTTTCAGACGGAGAATAGAGGGGTGGATAGCGGAGTTGGAGGATACTGAAAACAAGCAGCTGGATCCGTATCTGGCAGAGCGAAAGGAAG
>VCCN01006235.1:501838-516894 GCA_006491835.1 Architeuthis dux
TATATATGCATGTACCTATGTATGCATGTATCTATGAATATATACTGGTTTTGTAATATATACTGCGATTTACAGAAGCTAATAACAGTTTTAACCTTTCATGAATCATACTTTCCATGTCGTATATTTCACGATTTTCTTTTACATCCAACGCGTATCACTTTTTAATACCAATTCGATTGCGAGCATCGATTTTCTGCTACAATCTTCACAGTTTGTTATTGAAAAAACTTAGCAAATGTCATACACAGATTTGTTGGGAAATGAATTTCCAATGTGTCTGCCATAAATCATCTGAGTTGATCTCATATGTAGAAACTGACCCCTTCATGTCTATCTTAAGCTGATTTATAGTTGCAATAAACACAGTGGTTGTAATAGGAGACGTGGGGATACGGCGTATACTTATCAATTTCCAGGTGTTTTTTTTGGCATGTCTCAAAACGGCGCCGAAATTAGCCATACTTTAAAAATTAGCTGTTACAGTACCCCGGAATTCCCAGATGCACTTATTCATCCTGATGGAACGCTCGACGATCCCCGAGCATATATCCAAGATACAGCCTTACCATACACCTACTTCCCAAAACCTATTTCCAACACTGAATAAACATCTATTGTACGACTTAATATCTCCAATGATTATCTTTTCCCTCCTTCCTTATATTGGCTACTTTTTAAATGATTCATTGGAGAAAATGTCCCCTTCTGCATTTTTGAAATCTTGTCCACCTTCCTACATGTCTATATTAAGTTGATTTATAGTTTCAATAAACACAGTAGTTGCAATAAGGGGCGTGGGGATACGGCGTATACTTATCAATTTCCAGGTGTGTTTTTGCATGTCTCAAAACGGCGCCGAAATTAGCCATACTTTAAAAATTAGCCGTTACAGTACCCCGGATTCCCCAGCTGCATGGATTCATCCTGATGGAACCAACGGCGATCCCCGAACATAAATCCAAGATACAGACTTATCATATACCTACTTTCCAAAACCTATTTCCAACACTGAATAAACATCTATTGTATGATTGAATATCTCCAATGATTATCTTTTCTCTCCTTCCTTATATTGGCTACTTTTTAAATGATTCATTAGAGAAAATGTCCCCTTCTGCACCTTCCTACATGTCTATCTTAAGTTGATTTATATTTACAATAAACACAGTGTTTTGGAATAGGGGGCGTGTTTAACTTCCTACATCAGGAATACCCGACCATGTTTGCACTGCGGACCAGTTGAATATTGACAATAGACTTAGCGAACCGGCCAACGGAAGGGCTGTTAACCCTTTATTGGGCAAGTGACTATATATGATCACTTGAGAACCCGTCAGCCATATGCAAATATTGTATCCACAAAGACAACATAATATGCACCAATGTAGTCTGCAAGCTTTGCAAAGTACACCTGTGCTTGAACAAAGACAGAAACTGTTTTGAGGCATACCACACCCCATTAAATTAGCCTGTTTTTGGCCTACAGAATAACATTTTAGAATCAACTCGTAATGTTATTCTTTTTGTCAATATCAATTTTTTTGCATTTATTCATCATATTGAATGTTATTCTTTAATTCTATGTTTTATTTAATTTTCTACATTTTTATATTTTCCATTTTTGATCACCTTTTTGGGCT
This sequence comes from Architeuthis dux, assembly GCA_006491835.1. Taxonomy (NCBI): domain Eukaryota; kingdom Metazoa; phylum Mollusca; class Cephalopoda; order Oegopsida; family Architeuthidae; genus Architeuthis; species Architeuthis dux. The sequence continues at coordinate 503,482 of VCCN01006235.1, forward strand.
AGGCACCATATATGATCACTTCATCAGAGGGGGTTTTGCCCGCATAAACAAAAATATTTCAGAAGACTTGCAACTGAAAATATCTTGTAATTACGTTTAGATTAACATACAAAAGGGTTGTTTTGATATCTAAACTGTTTTTAGGGGTGGCCTATAAAAGGTTACATAGTTGGCAGTTGAGTGACCATGTTGGAGAACGTGGGGGTTTACTAACCACCATACTTTCACGGCCACCACGAGGGAAATAGAGAGGGATAAATTTAGAGAGACATCTCAGGGTGATTTAAAAAGAGGCAGAGAAATAGTAGTCTCTGGCAGGGTCGCCATGAGGGAAAGTTTGTTGAGGGTTAGAGAGAGAGACGATCGTTTCTTTCTCCGCGGTTGTGGACTGCGATGATGATGATGGTCGCTCTTTGTCCGATCTGCCGCTGATGTCTCTCTGTCCGGTTCTATTGACTGGAGCCAGGTTTCGCTGTGGAGGGAAATTCATTTTTGGGACACAATTTAAAACACGACAAAATCTACGTATTTTCAGATTTTACGAGACTTTATTTCCGTACCACGCAGGTCAATTTCTGGTCTGCGGATTTTGGCGAGGTACGGAAACTCTGTTGTATGTCGTGGTATCTAAAAGGGGTCTGCTGCTACTTCTACTGGCACCGCCGCTGCCGGGCCGTCAGGCAGGGCATATCGACCCCCACTGGCTCCGGGCCCCCAACTAATTCTACCGCTACTGATCTGGCCTTTATACACCTAGTTCTTAACTCCTCCCACTTTTTAAATTCCCAACGGTTTTTTTTTGATAACCCGATACCCCTCCCAGTCACGCAGGCAGCTCGACACAGATTCCAAATCCGACCACGTTCCTATTCCCCACTGGTCACTGGTAATCTGATCCTGTCTATTTCGCTACAACATCAGTTGAGTTCGATTTGTTGAACCAAGTCAAAGTCGTTGTAAGCGTGACATAGGGGAAGCCATGAGTTACCGTGTGTATTCTTCTATGCATATCCAAATTCTTTGATGTTTACTGTTGAAGGCCAAGTAACACCACTGTTTCATTTGAAATAAATTGAAATTGAATATATCTTGTAATTAGGTCTAGTTTAACATACAAAAAGGTTGTTTTGATATCTAAACTATTTTAGGGGTGGCCTATAAAAGGTTAAACATGACCAGAATATAGGTTATAAGTCAACTATAAGTCAGTTACAAGTTGCTAAATCAACCAATTTCGATTCTAAAATGGTATATGTAACGGATTTAATATTAAGATCGAAGGAAATGAATTTGTTTTTATTTTACAAAGAAATATCGCCAAAGGATATCGTTCCCGATAGCACATGCTTTAAAGCCCAGTATATGTCCGCGACCCGGTGGTTGGGGACCACGGTGCTGTTGTTATGATATACTGCCACGAAAAGGTTATTCCGAGGTCAAACACCTGTGCGGAAATGTAAGTGACCCGGTCACCTTAGGAAATAGGTATATTCGTGTGTGTCCAAACAACAGGATGTGAAAACCGGAAAGGACACAAGCGCTGGCGTTCGAAAATCAATAACGATCAGAGCCGAGACAGGAGCCAGAGCAGACCCGAACAGAAAACTCAGAGACCCAAGCAGCCAGGAGGCAGACCGCTTAGGGCTGGGAAGACATAAGACCAAGTTCCCCTGTTGGGAACAGTCTCTCGGCACTCATCATCTCTCTCCCACTCTTCACTCTCCGGCCGACGAAGTGTATGTTATGAAATAAAAATATGTCACATATTTTTACAACCAGTTTGTCGAGTCATCCTTCCTTTTTATCCAAGTCCACGACTTCCATCCCGCAAATGAGCAACCCACGACCAGACATCTTATGGCACTAGGACATTCACCCCACTATCCAACACTATATAACTATTTATCGATATCTGAATTTGATAGTAAATGTGTCACTCAATCTTTTTACCTAGGTCATTTCAAATCTTGTATTTGTGGCACCGCCACTATCACGTAGCTATTAGCTGAATTATGATCTGAAATGTTGACAGTATAATGTTAGATCTATGTAATTAATATTCACCAGTAAATTAAGTGCATTGACAAGGAAGGAGATTTTGCTGAAAATAAACATTTGTTGTGTAAAATAAGTGCTTTTTTATCATTAGCTTACAGAATGTAGCTACAGTATCGCCTATAAATAGGTACACCCCTAGCACTATTTTATGGAAATTTAATCGTCTTCTAAACCAGACGTAGCAGTATTTTACTATTTCTAGTGGAGCATTACACAATCAAAACAGATATCATCATGTATTAGTTATGACCAAACTCTACAGCATTGGAACTCTGTTGCCAAAAATACTTTTTCGTAGTGGTGTACTCATCTTTGGACGTCAACATATTCATATTTTTGGCAACTGATTTTCAATGCTGAGAGTTTGGTCATAAATAATACCTGATAATATCTGTTTTGATTGTGTAATTTTTCCACTAGAAATAATAAAATCCTGCTATGTTTGGTTTAGAAGACAATTAACTTTCTATAAAAAAGTGGTAGGGGTGTACTTATTTATGGGCGTACTGTATGTACGTGGTGCATGTGTGTGCACGGGTACGTATATGCACATATATCTAACCTTTAATATACGCACTCACACAAAGCTCACAGACATATCAGTGCATTCGTCTATACTTATTTTAATATAGGTCTTTAGCCAATATGACTCTTCATAGAGAAATGGTGATACCTCAGCTACATGTATCATCCCAAGTAGAAGAAAATTGTTTGGCAAAAGCACACATCTCTCTGATATTGAGGGAACCCAAAGAGACAAGATAATTCATTCTGCCCACCTGGATCTATAGAGAAATCGATGTCTCAAACGGCGAATAAAGGCTGGAGTTATCGGGCCTTTGCCGAAAGTGGGAAATGATCGTTGAATAACTTAAATGGATGGAGGAGGAAAGGCCATCAAAAAGGAGGGCCATCCTACTGAAGAAGTAGCATGAATGACATGAGAAATAATAGTCAACGACCAGGGAGTGACATTATTGTATAGTGGGGTGAATGTCCTGGACTTGGATAGAAAGGAAGGACGGACTCGATGACACGTTTGTAAAAATATAAGGCATATTTTTATTTCACAGCATACATTTTCGTCGGCCGGAGAGTGAAGAGTGGAATAGATATATGGAGAACTGTCAGTCTGTCCCCAACAGGGACATCGGTCTCGGGCCTTCCGGCTCCGCTGATGTCTGTCTTTCCTTTGAGTTCCGAGTTTTCTATTCGGTCCTGCTCTCTGTTCGGGTCTGCTTTATAGGTTTCTCTAACTCCTACGCAGGTATCAATTATTTATTACAAGATTTCATTTACTCAATGTTTTTTTAAAAAAATAATTTCTGTCTCTTTCTCATAATTCTATAATTTAGATACAGAATTCATATTATTTAATTTAAATTTGTATGACTACTTTTTTACTTTCATCTCAAATTTTATTAGTTCAGGTAATCTTTGCTCAGACCGATTACCCTCTGGCAGTGTGCAAATATTGAAATAATAATGATTTATAATACTTCATCTAACAAAAATAAAAACGGAGAAATATATAAAATACTGTAACTACCAGAAATGTAAACAAACGATCCGAAAGAAGTGGTAAGGTTAACTGTGTTATTTCGAGCTTCTGCTACCAGTTACGGCTCGGTGGCGTAATTGGTAAAGCAGACCGGGTTAAACAGTGCTCCCCCTGGGGATGTGGGTTCGAGACTTATTCTTTATTTTCCGATCTACGCTATTTGCTCACTGCCGGCGCGGGGGGGGGTAATCGGTCTGGGCAAAAGTTGCGATAAAAAGCAACTAATAGAATTCAAGATGAAGGTAAAAATTAGTCATACAAATTCAAATAATAATGATGTATAATACTTCATCTAACGAATTATAAAACAAAACTGTGAATTCATATTGTATACTAAAATTAGGTAAAGTAAATAAGTAAATTAAGTCCATCACCCGTCATGATTCATTCACCCTTCAATAACCCCTGTAGTTTCATTCAACCCAAAAATAATTTAATTCCCCTAGGCCGGGGGCCAGCAGGGCCTACCGCCCCTACCAAAGTCTATGGATCGTAGAATTAATTTTTGATGGAGGTATATACATGTATATATCGTTAGAAGGGGAATTTTCTTTCTGAAAGAGGACAACCTAAGGAACATTTTGGTACCCTAAATGTAGAATCATGGCGGGTGCACGGTAGGCCGTGCTGGGCCCCCGGCCTAACCCGTGGGTGAATAATTCACCAGATTAAGAAGGACTGCTCTATACAGTGACCTATGGAGCATACCATCACAGAATGCAAGGACGTCCAATTGGACCACGTAGCAGAAGTGATCAGGAAGCAGTACAAGTCTCCCGATAAAAGATTAAAACCGGGCGAAATAATGTTGGTAGACTAAGGTATCATGTGGTCAGACCTAGGAGATAATGGATTATTCGCAGTTCATTTTACCATATCCCACTACTCACTAGACATGGTATTGTGATTGGACAAACTCAGAAGGGTCATAACCACAGAATTAAGAGTACCCTCTAAATCAAACCTCGAATAGGCACATGAGCACACATATTGTGCCACATGAGCACACATATTGTGCCACTCTGACGTCCAATACAGATGTGAAATGTGTGTCTGTAGATGCGACATCTATTCTATTGAAATACGTTATCGAGAATGTATTGGCCACTCCGTGCAGAGGTTTCATACGGGATATTTAATTGCCCCCACACGAAGACAAGAGTTGACACGTGGTCGATATATGTGCAAACAAGCCAATTCCCCTGTTTTTTGCTGCAGGCATCAAGGCGTGTTCCTATCCATAACCCTTGAGCGTAATAGGGGGGTGTTGCCTGGGAGATGGATCTCGACGAACCAGGCTTCGGTGGTTTTTGTCTGTCTCGTCCGAAGACGAGACAAAGCTGGTGGCAAACAACCTGTACTCAGAGGAGCCAACCAACAAGTGGTTTGTGCGGTTCAAAGGGTTACCTAAAGGCCAAGAATATTAGGGAACAATGTCAGTAAAATTATTGGTAATCTTTGCATTGATGTACATAAACATAGCATAGATAGGATCCAAAAGTCATATAACGGATAATTTGATATGAAAAAGTATTCTTAAACAACATATTCATCAGAAATTAATGTAATACTGAAATTAAAAGCATGTCTTTTGTTCTTTATTAAAACGTCAGTTTGGTACGTCGGATGCACTGTTTCATGGTGTGCAATCTGATGAAGATCAAACGGCTTTTAATTTCATTAGTTTGTTACTTTCTGATGAATATGTTGTCTAATAATACTTTTTAATAAAGCATTACAATGTTTGCAGCCTTTCTTTGGTGTTGCATTACAGCGGCACATTTCAACAGGTGCAACTCCCAAGGGACATCGCAGCCATCTCACAGTGTCACAGGTTAGACTGTGGAAGGAGGCCGGAAACAGACAAAGGATTGAAGAGAGAAGTGATTCGAATTTGAGAGATAAATACCGGGATTGCTCATGTAATTTCATTTCTGCAGGTTGCTTGTTTTTTCTGTGGGTTAGACCGTGTTACATGCAACACAGCATCAAGAATAATTGCAATGAGTTTTCGCGTCGGTGAAAAATAATGTTTATTCTTATTGCTTCACGTTTAAAAACAAATAACTATATACATTCTATATATGTCGAAACGGACGCCGCAGCACGAATTAAATTTCTATTCGTTTTTTAAATAAACCAAAAACCTTTCTATCTTCCAAATTAAAATGTCTCTATCAGTGATGCATTCCTTGCTCTCTCTATACCCCTCTCATCTCCCCTCGTCCCCATTTGCCTAAAACATAGCAGCCAGAAACCGGCCAATATCATTGATCCTTCCTTTCTCGTGTACCAGAGCGAAGTAATCTTGAAATACCCCTTCCTAGATTTTCCGCCAAAGTTCAACTCCTTTGTTCTAAGGGCGTTGGCCAATCCTCGTCGAGGTCTCAAAAAGCATGTGGAAGGAATACATAACCGGCCTCTCTTTCCTTTCAATTAACCTCGAAAAGATAAATAACGGTCAACTGCTACACTTACCCCAACTTACACATGATTCTGCAACAATGACTTTTGGAGCTTCGCTATGCTGGTTAAACAGCGCCGTAGGTTTATGTACCTCAAAGCAAGAACTACCAAATTATTTTAACCTTAGTTTCCAATGCTTTATTCTCTTGGAATATTGCATGACTTTCTTTCAACAGTTGTTCACTATTTCACTCTTTATTCCGGTTGGCGCATTGAAGGAGCTAGTTGGAACAGACTTACCACAGATTTATATTGATCGCATTAATAATAAGAATGACATTCTTTCTGGCTTTGTTTATGAGTGTCTGCTATCGACTTGTCCGACACAATCATAGAATTCATAGACATAGCAATTTCCATTAACATGACTGAGATTTAGTTCATTTCTCCGTCTTTCATATCCATTAAACATGGTCTTATGCGGGGGGAAAACTGATTTCAATATAGTTAATCACCGCTACCCAAAACAGACCGGTTTAAATACTGTTGCTGTGTTTAGGTTATTCATCTGTTCTGATAGTTGTATGTATGTATCTATCTATCTATGTATCTGGACTTCGCCCAGCCCTGACCGTTCATAGTAGAAATTTAAAATTTGCACACACACTCCCCCCCAATGAGTAGAGGAAAGGTTTTTTTTTTAATTCCCCTCCAAAATATGTTTTTAGTGGGGGTTTCAGTGCAATGTAAGTTTATACTAAATTGGTCACTAGTTAGTGCCCGCTTATTTTTCGAAAATTCAAAACGTTTTTAGTGATCATAGCCCAACAAAAGGCGAGAGAAATAACTTTTAGGTATAATGGGACCTCGAAGCATGTTTTAACATTATTTTTTGAAAATTTGAAATTATTTTTTTAGTTTTTAGCGAGGAGTTCGATTTAGAATGTAAGCCTAATGTTATATCGGATCCATACTTTGTGCTCGTCAGGTTAGCGAAACGAATAGCAAAGTAGACATTTACAATAACAGTGAAAATAATGTTTCCTTAGTGTACGTGTGTCAGCTATCGACTTGCCGGTACAGTCATTGGATTCTACAAGAAAACATAGCAATTTCCATTACGATGACGCAGTTTTAAATTTATTTCTGTGCATTTCATTTGAATTAAATATGGTCTTAGTCGGGTGCCTGGAGGGTGTTTTTTATTCTCTGCTGTAATTTGATTTTGGAACGAGGCCTGGGTGCTGGGTGGTTTTCTTCCTCAATGTTTGTAGATGGATATACGTATATATGAATATGCATCGTTATGAGTAGGGGTGCGTGCGGGAGCAACGACGTTTCTTAAATTGGATTACAAATATATATTTACTTACCAGCAGGAATATCCAGCGTTGGCCGTGGGGGAAATAACTTCAAATTTGACAACACAGTGGAAAATGTGTTCTTTAATATATTTCTTCTTATACAACACAACAACTGGGAAAATAAGGTGATTTACACCGAGAGCTTTTTCGTCACCTCTGATCCGCGCTATTTACACACCGTCGTAGATTGACAACCCGAGTTTAGTTATGATAAAGACGCTTAGGATTTTACCAGTAAAACCCGAAAACCGTATTGTTTTTTTTCCGAAGAATTGTGTTATGCTTACAATCAATAAGATCCTCGTTACCTTTTTGAAAAAGAAGAATATGTTTTTATTCAATCATCATCATCATCATCATCATCATCATCATCATCATCATCATCATCATCATCATCATCATCATCATCATCATCATCATCATCAGTAAAATTCACAGTGTGCATGTCTTTTCACCGGATTTTTCCCATCAAGTCACATGACCTTAAACGGAGAGCACTTTTCGCAGGATACTCGCAGTACCAAGTAGAACAGATCTTGTGTAGCGTGGTTATGCCGGCACGTATTCCAATTGGTTCCAAGTTCCTTTTTAATTTTCTTTCCAGTGGATCCATTTTCCATCTCCTTTTTCCACAGCCTAGCCAATTCGACCGAGTAGTTCCGAGTAGCTGTCTACTTTCTCGAACTCCTTTTCCATAATGTTGTGATCTCTGACAACATCAACCATCCAGCACTTTCCCGATTCCTTCTCAACCACGACTATGTCAGGTCGGCGGTGGTGGATAACTTGATCTGTTTGGATATTAAAATCCGACAGCAGCTTCACTGATTCATTCTCGCACACTTTTTCTGGTTTGTGACGGTACCACTTTCCCTCGATTGGCAAACCATACTTTTTACATAAGCACCAGTGGAGATGCAAACACTTAATTGTGATGCCATTTATAATCTTTTTGCCAAGCATTTTACAGGCACTTATAATATGTGTCGCTTTCTGGTGGTGGTGGTTGCTGTTATTGTTGTTAAAGAAGAAGAAGAAGAAGAAGAAGAAGAAGAAGAAGAAGAAGAAGAGGAAGAGGAAGAGGAAGAAGGAGTAATTGCAACACATTATTTTAATTAAATTTAACTAGTTTTTACCTTAATCATATCATCGACAACAGCAATAAGATGAAGGTAAAAACTAGTCAAATTTAATTAAAATAATGTTTTTATTCATTTTGGCGTGGGTGGGGTGGTTCGTTCTACAATGTAACTATACTGCTGAACTGGATCCTTACTGTCTGTCCGTGGTGCGAAACTACAGCTTTGTAGTATTTCAGTTAATTCTGTTGTGAAGAAAGTTTCATTTTTAATAATGTTCCGATAAATTTCGTGTCGTGGAAAATGATTTCGGACGATCGTACTACGGACGAAAACTGAGGGTACTCTAACATGTACGAGGTCTGTCCATAAAGAAACCGATATTTTCAAACAGCGCTCCAATTAGACGTTTAGGCATGCTCTGACTAAAGTGTTATGTAGCAATGACCTTGAACCTTTGTATTAAAAAAAATGCATCAAGCCATGTTGGTTAGTTTTTGAGCTACACGTGTCTGAGTGAACGTGTGTCTAGTGAGCCTGACGTGTTTCTCTATGTTGAACAATGAAGGTTTTAGAAGAGTGATATGTTTGTGTGAAACCCTGTTTCAAAATAGGAAAGTCTTTTGGGGAGACTTTTCTAATGCTACAACAGGCTTATAAGGTGTATGCAATGCTATGAGTGGTACCAGCGTTTCAAATCGTGAAGAAATCCACCAAAGACGATGCCAAATCTGGACTGCATTCCACGTCGACGGAGGAATAACACATTAAAAAAATGTGTGCTGTGATTCGTGGAAATCATCGCCTGACTGGTTGTGAAGTTGACGAAGAGGTGGGAATTTGTAATAAGTGATTTTAAAAGAGAAACTGACGATGCATCGTGTTGCCGCAGAATTTGTGCCGCGTCTGCTGACAGTGGAATAAAAAGCAACACGGTGCAAAAAGATCTTCTAAAACCTTCATTGTTCAACTTAGGAAAGAAACGCCAAGCGCGCTAGACCCACGTTCACGCTGGCATGTGTAGATCAAAAACTAACCAACGTGGCTCGATGCAGTCTTTTTTTTCTCCATACAAACCGTCACTGCTACATAGGTTTTCATCCAAGGCACATTAAAACGTCTCACTGGCGCGATGTTTCAAAATATGTTCAAAAAAATGTTTTCTCTATGGACAGACCTCGTATATAAGTAGGCTTGTTCTTTCACTTCGTTATCAATGATATTTATCTCTTTGCTTCTCATTCACGATGAGTTGCAATCCTCAAGTAAGCCCTACAAAATAGGTGTGAGCTTTGACAATAAGAATTATCGTTTCATTTAGAATGTGTATATACGTATATGGTTCTCTGTTGCTCTCATCGAGAGTGTCGCAGGGTTAGGTTAGAAAGACCCTCTTAAGGCTTGCCAAGCCCGTCGAAGCTTCGTTCTGCTTACGGCACCTGTTATTCCCCAATGGTCACCAATCTAGTTACTGACCATGCTCGACGTTGCTTAACCTCGGCGTTGCTTAACCTCGGTGTTGCTTAACCTTACGAGAACCGTTGTATCCAAAGTGATTTGGCCGTAAGTCCCGAGCTTCTGGGAGAGATTCCTCAATCTTAGTCCTTGTGTTGAGTGCTTAACGGAGAGGCATTGAGTACCATTTTAAAAGTATTTGGTATGACTCGTCGATGGACTGAACCACGGCCTACCGAACCAGAGACGAGCACTCTACCACTGGACCACGATGATCGGTTACTGACATACATGGTACTGAATTGATGAATACATCTACCTAGGACAGGTAATGCAGTTAGAAAAAGACCAGGACTGCGAAATAAAGAGATGCATAACGATAGGTTGGAAAGCATTCGGTATGAAGAGATACATTTTGAAAAGCACATGTGCTTAAAGCGTAAAGTATACAACGGTTGCATAATACCAACCATGACCTACGGAGGCGAAACATGGAAATTAACAAAACGCTAGGGATAACTCTAGAAGAGAGAAAAACATCAACATGGATCAGAGGGAGGACTAGAGTGAAGGATATTATACAAATAATTAAGCAGCAAATGTGGCGATGGGCTGGTCACCTAGCAAGAAGAGATTACAATAGATGTGGGGAAGACTAACCGATTTGTGTCCATGGGACAGTAAATGCAGTAGGAAAAGACCAGACACAAGATATAGGGACGAGATAGAAAGATTTGCTGGTAAGATGTGGCAGAGGTTGGCACAATCTAGGTCGTCATCGAAGGAGATGGGAAATGCCTTTGTCCGCCAGTGGACTTATAACGGCTGATGATGATGAAGCATATAAAGGATGATCGAACTGGCTTGTCAAATTCAGGTAGCTGCCGTCGAGCAAGACAAATGCAGGAAGAGTCTTACTCTTTGGTCTGACCGGTCACAGATTCCGATAAATACTGGAACCCACTCTCCCTCTTCATTTCCTATCGAACCCGGGTTTAGGGTGTCAAAGAGGTAGCAATAAACTGCAGCACAAGTAGGGAGGGGGCAGGAAGTGGACAGGAAGTATTCACTTTCGTATCCCCATATATTCAAACACACTGTCACTTACTGTGTCTCCTATGCTAAACAATATGTACATAGGTCAAACAACGACTATATTGTCTTGACAACTTACCTGAGGCTGGTCAAAGCATCATCGGCGTCCACATCGATTAACACAAACTGTCGAGGCACGGGAGCTTCTGACCCATCAATTCACTGGACCTTTGCCGGCAACACCTGTAATTTATATCATGTTGGTTTCATCAAACCGATGGCCGTGATCCAGAAGTAGAGTTCTCAGCTCCGGTTCTATGGTCGAGTCATACCAAGATCTGTAAAATGGTACTCAATACCGCTCTGCTAAGCACTCCGCATGAAGGGTAAGATTGAAGAAACCTGGAGTGGGATGGGCTCAGTCAGGCTATCTCGCCCAATACACACCCATGAAAAGACTGATTCCCCTACATGGTTCAGTGGGACCGGAAACCCTGTACGAACTTCTAACATATTAATGATTTAAATGAAAGCAATAGAAACTAAACAAGATTGTCTTCGACCGGGTCCCAGGATTTTGAATTTTTTAAATAATAGACACGTTCAGCTGGGAAAATGTCCATCTTGCATATACGTTAACATCGTCATAAAGTAAAAATTCTGAATACTGTTCGTTAGGTCGTGGGTTCAATCTATGGTCGAATCATACGAAAGACTTTAAAAATGGTACTCAATGCCGCTCTGCTAAGCACTCCGCATGAAGAGTACGATTGAAGAAGCATGGAGTGGGATGGGCTCGGTCAGGCTATCTCGCCCAAGACACACCCGTGACAACACTGATTCCCCTACATATGTTCAGTGGGACCGAAAACCATGTGCGAACTTCTAAAACATTCATAATTTAAAACAAAGCAATAGAACAGTAAACTAAAGATTTTCTTCGGCCGGGTGCCAGGAATTTGAATTTCTTAACAATAGAGACGTTCAGCTGGGAAAACCTCCAACTTACACATACGTTAACAGCATCATAAAGCAAACATTCTGAACACTACAATTTACATTTAACAATATTTACTATCCAACATCATAAATTTTGAATCTTGAAAATGGCTGGTCAGCTCACAATTATTGATGATTACACAATTCTCACCAGACAAGAGTTGTGATTTCGTGTCCTTTTTACATCTCTGTCCAAATATACACGCAACTATTGACGTAGAAAAATCAACGAGGAAGCTCACATTAAAATGTCAGCTTCACGCATTAGCCATACAAGTGGGATTTCAACCCGATGTGGCTTCCACTTCTCAACAAATCTAAACCCGACAAGATAAAGACACAGGAAACACACGGGCCATGCACTATAAGGGCTAACCCTCTTTAAACATAACTTCTCTTTAACCCATCGCACTCGGATTTTACACCTGAGGAAGGCTGAAGAATGGATCGGCCGAAACCTCTTGTTTACAACACAAATAACAAGGAGTTCAATCGTCCGACGAACCATTTGAATATTGAAGTATATTTCTTGTCAAACGCCAGTCCAAGTTGTGGTCGACTTTGTTTTTCCTCCGTAACAACAGCAACAATTCTCACCTAATTCAGGGGAGTAAACTCTTCACTGTTTGTCTATGCCGTCACGTTCAACCAAAGGCATATATGAAATTAACATTTCCCTATCGTGATTTGAAATCACAACCAAGTGATTCCCAGGCGGCCCTCTTACCAACTGAGCTAAACTGACAAGTCTTACATATCTACGAATTTATTTATTATATATACCAGGGTTTCCCAACCTGGGCGATATCGCTCACCGGAGGGCGATTTCAACTGTTGGATGGGCGATGAGCAACTGAACAGAAAATGGTGGTCGATTGGAAATTTTGGTGGGCGATATAGGACTTTGAGTATTAAGAAGGTATTTCAACATATGCTACCCGAAAAAAAACATTCAAAGGAGATATGCAAAGAACCTGTATGAGGAAGGCAGCGTTATTTATTACCTCCCTTTGGTATTTTTACTACATCAGTCAGTTTACGAACCAGTAACAAATTTTTACCGAACATTTTTGGTATGCTTTTGAATATTTACTATACAAGTGGGCGGTAGAAGAATTTTCCATGTGAAAGTAGGCGATGACGCAAGAAAGGTTGGGAACCCCTGATATATACAATACAAACGCTGTAGTAATCATCGTCAGTCAGAATAGAATTAAGAGTGGAGTTTGACCCTGTAGCACCCAGGCTTGTTTGATAATAGAAACGTCGAACTGGGAAAATGTCCCACTTGCACAAACGTTAACATCACCACCAATCAAAGATTTTAAACACAGCAATTTGAATTTAACACAATATTTGCACAACATGGTTGCAAAACGCGATAAGCGCCATTTTGAAAGAGAATGTTTTTAACTAAATTAAAAATCAAATTCTGTATTTGAATTTTTAAATCTTA
>VCCN01006239.1:63829-74586 GCA_006491835.1 Architeuthis dux
CATTTGTTTTAATAAATCATTAATGTTGCAATACATGCTCCCTTGGCTTTCATTCATAAGAGTACTTTAGGTTGAGACGTATTATGGACAGATACAGTTATCCATTAAGTAACGTGGTTTTGTTTAACACCAGTTTTTCTTAACGTGGTTGAATTAATAGCCACCACCCCTTTATGTACACAGTATCAAAATATCAAAATCACGTCTGCCGCAATCACCCCCACTACTTTCTCTGTACGTTGAGATCACTACTAGTACTACTATACCACAGAGAACTGTTTACATACTACAGTATATTAGCCAATTGATTTCTTTTTCCCCTTCGTAATTTAGAGTCTATTAAACAACAAATAGTGGATATGGATTTTGATATTGGACCTTTTCAAATCTTTCTCTGAAAGTAAATGTTGGTAAAACTAATTTAATGTTGTTAATAAAAATTATCTCACATCTGTTGTTATTCTCTTTACAAGAGTATCATATTCTGTACTTTATAGAGGAGCTAGAGTCAAACATGTTGAGTCGCTAATAATCGCTCTTGGATCAATTGTAATTCTTACGACTGTTGTATTTAATTAACGTGGCTTTGGTATGCGCTGTACCATGTGGGGATTAATTAATCGCGTTAATCAAGGGGAACCTGTTCAGTTCAGTTAGGTAGATTATAGAACCCATAACGTAGACCAAACAGATCCCTCTACATATAATGTATGTGTATGTGTGTGTGTATGTTGCATATTTGTATGTGTGTGTGACCGTTTTCATTGGACGTTTTTGCATTGGACCATTTTGCATTGCCCATTTTTGCATTGGGCCTTTCTGCATTGGACCTGTTTGCACTGGACGTCTTGTCCATTGGAGATTTGTCCATTGGACATTATTGCATTGACCCTGGTTGCATTGGACGTCTTTGCATTGGAAATTCTGTCCATTGGACATTTCTGCATTGGACCTTTTTACATTGGACGTTGTTGCATTGGGCCTTTTTGCCTTGGACGTTTTTGCATTGGCTCCTTTTGCATTGGAGCTTTTTGCATTGGGCCTTTTTGCATTGGGCCTTTTTGCAGTGGTCATTCTGTCCATTGGACCTTTTTGCACTGGACCTTTTTGCATTTGACACCTTTGCATTGGACGCTTTGTCCATTGGACATACCTTTCAATAGAGGCAATTACATAAAATAAAAATACTTGACAACGGCAACTACGTCTAATAAAAATACATTTACGGTTGTTTTCAGTTCCTACTTTTTAAAAGACATATCTAATTTATTTATATACGTTTTTTTAGTCAAACCCTAAAAGGTATTAACTTGGCAACCACTCATGATCACAAAACACTTGTAACTGCATTCAATTACATGCAAATAATCCCATTGGGTCTAATCTCATCTTTCGATTAGGTGAGTTACTATTTGCCATATTACAGATAATCAGCAAAAACATGAATTGCAATGGTTTAGACGAGGCCTTGATTGAAGCTGATATATATGACCCCGACTACGATGGAACAAATCAAGGCAGGAAAGCTGTACCATAGGGGCTTTGACACATTTTCGACGTACTTAGCTCTTTTCTCATTATATGTGAATGAATGCCTTGGTGGAAATAAGGCTTTGAAGATGGCAACTAGCTATTTCAACCTTTGCAACAATGGGAGATGAATCAATTGATTAATGAACTTGGTGATTTGAACCTATTTTCCTCTATGAAAGAGTTTGATGCAACATTGGTAAATCAAGGGAAGTTTGTTGAGAGACTCGTTGTTGTTGTTGTTAGCAATTCCCACAATCCTTGGTAAATGACCTCTCAAGATATTATCGAGATTCATTATGCACGTCTCACTCCGGTTTACTTGTCTGAAATGTATACTAAATGTGATGTTAATTCTTGGTATTTTCTGAAGGAAGGTAACTTTTCGGTGAACAAAAACCAAGTAGCATTTTCAGCACTCGGAACCGATCATGCATTAGAGCAAGTTTAGAATTCGTGGTATTGCTAATAAAAGGGTAGAATTCGTGGTATTGCTAATAAAACTCAGACACTTCGCCGATCTTGAATAATATTACATAAATCTTTTGCAATGAATTTGTTATCCAGAATATTGAAAGAAAACACCATCATCATCTTCACGTTAAACTAATATGCGATACACAAATAATGTAAATAAATTGATTGATGTCTACAACCATCACGATGTTAACTTTGGTCACTCCTCAGACATCTTTAACATTGTGACAAAGCAAATAATGCAAATCTGTTTCTGTTCCATGAAGAAGTCGTATAATTCATTCTAACCAGAAAGATTAGAAGGAGCAACATTTGTTTGGGACCCACTGATGAAGAAAAGATTGCCCACGTTTTGTGAACCGGGAAGCCATTCAAAATGAAGATCGATGATAAGGTAAGTCATTGATTATGCACCAGATTGGAAGACTAATAGCAGTAGTGATGTAAATCAATACACATAATCTGTAAAATACTTAAGATGGGATAAAAAAAATTATAACCCAATTTATTTTCTCAATCTACATTAGATAAGCTTCTAAAAAATGCATAGTTTCAAACTTTAACAAAAGATTTCCACGAGATGCCTAAATTGAACAATTTGTCCTATACTGTCACCTTCCAACTCCTTTTAGTTCTGCTCTGTTTCCACTCTCATTTATTTATTTATTTATTTATTCCTTTACATTATTTTTCTTACATGTCTACAATCTTCATTACTTTCTTTCCATCTTTATTTCTTCTAATTCCTTTTTTCCTTTGGTACTTCTTTCTTTATTATTTCTATATTGATTCTTAATATTTCCTTATTATTCACTCGTTCATGTATTTATCTTTAATCTTTATCATTTCCCAATTCATTATTTACCCTTTCAATCTTTTATTTCTTATATTCCTTTCTCTTATTTGTGAGATTTATTTGTTTATCTTTCTGGTTTTCCTTTCTCTTTTATCTAGGACATTTCTTTATTTATATTATTTTTCTTACATTTCTCTAATCTCTATTACTATTGTTCCATCTTTGTTTCTTATATCAATCAAAACTGTCACCATAGCTTTCTTCTGTTTTCAAGTTGGTCTGGCTGGCTAGCTGGTTATGTATCACGCGCACAGACGGCACCAATGGAGCTAGAGAGCTGAAAATGTAAACATGTACTCCTTATTATGTCTAGATGACCCCATTAGTGTGTGTGTGTGTGGGAGGTGGGTTCAATTTGAAATGTAAGTTTATGCTAAATTGATCCCTTAGTTTGTATTCAGGCATGTTTTTTGAAAATTCAGACATTTTAATGACAACTGCCCAACAAAAGGCGAGAGAAGAAACTTATTCATTGATCACCCCAACACGACATGCTGCCAAAAGACGTTGGTCACAGGACGGTTTCTATTGAGCGACTAACCAGGCCTGTCATTCAATTGTTTATTCAGCTATTTTTAATCTTTTAAAAAAAGATTTATTACTTATTTACTCATTAATTTATTGTGTCCTTTTCTCGTATTTGAAAGATTTCTTTCCTTCCCTTCCTTCTTTCTTTCTTTCTTTCTTTCCTTCTTTATTTCTTTCTTTCTCTGGAAACTATACGAATTCGAAATCTTACATAAGATACATGTACCCACAAACTTATATTGTCTTGGTGTTGATCATCTTCATCTTTTATCTACTCAATAATCCAGGTGATTGCCATCACCGACTAAATGTTTCATATTTACTTACAATAAGTAAAATAAAAACTTAAAGCTGATGGCTTTAAAAACAAAAACCATGAAGATTTAGAGAGAAAAGTATTTATTGAATATAAATCTTTAGAGATTACTTCATGACATTTTATCCATCAAATGTGAGACAATCCTCCATTATGTGCTTCTGTTTCAAATACTCAATTCAGTATTTAGCAAATTTAAGATGGAAAACAAGTACTGATATTCAAGGCCTCAACTTAGGATACAGAATGTGTCATCCCAATAGTATCATTATTAAATAAGATACGATAGTTACACACACATCCATGCCTGCAAATTATTGATTTAACAAAAAGATTATATACAACATATTATAAAGTATGAAAAGTATGGTCTCTTTCCAAGTGCCATATATTTCCACTCTAAGAAATTTACATTCCACTAGTTTGAAAACTGCAAAACACAAGTAAGGGCGTCAGCGATATGCTTAGTCGTTCCTGTATTTTGGGTCAGGTTCCTGGTGCATGGCCGAGGGAACTTAACGTCAGACCTGATCTCATGTTGAATTTGCCCTTGTGTGTGTGTGTGTGTGTGTGGCGGGTGATTGTATATTGCGCACACGCGCACACATTTCCTGCTTCTCTTGGCTATTACCACATACGCCAGGGTGTACCCCTAACCCTACTCCTTTTAGTGCAATGGGGTGGTTCTCACTGGGTGACAGATCCGTGGTCACCAGACCTCCAGTCTATTTGTAGCTTGTCTCCCTTGAAGAAGGAAACAAGCTTAATTGACAGTGATGAACCGACTGGACTGGAAGGGCTAACCAATACTTAATTGCCACTCCACGAAAGCAAAATGCGACAAATGGACGAATTTTAGTGTACGGTATACGTACACCACTCAATATGGCACATGACAAGGTCGAATTTGTAGTGGATCATCGGAATATATCATTAGTGCAGACGTTAAGTTGTACCTTTGACTCTACTCCTCTTAGTGCATTGGGGAGATTCTGCCTGAGAGATGGATCCCCGGTTACCAGATTTCCTGTCTATTTTCAACCTGCTTGGTACAAAGACGTAAACAAGCTTAATTGTCTGTAGCGAGCCAGCTGAACTGAGCAGCGCCAATGAGAAAATACTAGCAAATACAAATGAAATAGAAATAGATTTTTGATTCAAAATATAAAATCTAGCATTAAACAAGGTATTAGTCAGCTGATCGAGTTTTTGAATTCTACAAATCTTTTTCCAATGTATATATATAATTTGGGAATGTTAAGAAATCTGTAAGAAAGTGATTGGTTATAGTTAGGAAAGACACTGAGTAAATGTATTCATATGTAAATCGTTTCTAAATTTAATTGGATATCCTGGGCCAGAATTTTCCCCGATATCATTTATTTGGAAATAGAATTATTAGCTGTAACTTTTCATAAGCTCAATATCTACATTTTAGACACGGATAATATTTTCAGAAGTTATGCCAAAATAATATCAGTGGTTTAATGATTCAATAATGTTAATATGTCAATTAGGGTGACCAGAATAAAACATATCTTGAGTGATATCCTCTTTTGCTGTCTTCAGTTAGAATTTCTATCTGTTTATTGTTTTGTTTCTAGTTTATTAATCTTTCCCCAATATATATATTACATATACAAGACACTAATCAGAAGAGAATTAAGCAGATAAGTCGAGAAAATATAATGTAATTAAAGATTTCGAATCAGCAGAAAAAGAAAACATTTCTAAACTCTAAAGGCAACAGGTCTGGTTAGTCACTCAATAGAAACCGTCACGTGATCAACGTCTTTTGGCAGCATGTCGTGTTGGGGGGCTGATTAATAAAAAAATTGGAAAAACGTGGTGATAAATGAATACATTACTTCTCTTGCCTTTTGTTGGGCAGTGATCACTAAAAAGTCTGAATTTTCAAAAACAAGCGTGAATTCTACCGGACGCAAACAAAGGGACCAGTTTAGCATAAGCTTACATTGCAAATTGAACCCCCTCTAAAAACCTATGTGGAGGGAATTTTAAAAAAAAGTTTTTCTTCTATACATAATGAATAGGAAATGTTGGAATGTTCAACCCTCTAGCACCATTGGTGCGGCATATACGCGCAAACATACATAGCCAGCCAACCAGTCATCCAGACCAACTTAAAAATTGAAGAAACTTATGTTGGCAGTTTTGGTGACTGTTTTGGTTGACGATTTCTAATTAGCTCTGGCTTTCGAATAATAATGTTCTGATAAGTCTTTTTGTCTCGTACCTTTGAATGAGAATGAAAATAATATGAAAATATAAAATATAAAACAAAATTTATAAATCAGATATGCAATATTCAGTAATTTATTGCAAGTGTTTTACAGATTAAGAAAAAATAATAATTCAGTTTATTGAGTTTTACGCAATAAATGATAAATCCATTATCAGTTTATTTGGGATGAGTTCAGTCAAGTTTGCAAATTTCTTCAATTCAAAATCTTTGGAAGCATGGGCATGTGATCAAGAGTTTCTGTAAAATATTAAGAAAAGTATCCATGTAAATGTACAATCATTATGTCATTGAAATTTGTATTAAAAACTCTTCATCATGAAATATTATACGGTATCACTTCTTTAGTACAACACCGTAAGGAAATACCATGGCACAACACACTGATTTATATTCATATTAAGTATGTCGTGTTTACAGTTTTACTTATTAAACATTAAACGTGGAAATGTGAAATTACACCATTATGGTAGATATTATCGTAGAAAAGCATAAGTTTTCAGCCGATCAAAATAACAATGGTAAATATTAGAGTTTGATTAAGTTATGTTGAGTCAATCCCATATCTTTATCTATGAATTGTTTCAAATCTGTTAATAATCACCGAACTGTTTTATTATATATTTGTTTAAATAATTATATTAATAAAGTTTATAAGCACACATGGTACTGGAATTTATTTACTTAATCCCAAAAGCAAATTCTTGACACATTTCTGCCATTGAATTTGTTTATATATTGCAACGTTTTAATTGGCACATATCAAACTGACTTACCGTGATAGACGAAATCTTCATCACCAGTGAGACCAAAATATTTTCTTGTGGTGTGTGTGACGCTGCAATTCTTATCAAAGGCAGAATATTCAAAGGCTTTGCACTTATTTTTCGCACAATTTATCTTGCATTCTGCTAAACTTTTCACATTTGCATATTCTTCCAGATGTACGCACGTAAAGATCGAGGCACCACGCATGATGATCTTCTTGGATTCTTCAAAAATATAATTTTAAAATCATATAAAACCGATTACAATGAACAGAGCGAAATATGTAGAAAGTAATAAGACATAGAAAAGTGATAAGCAGGTTTATATCCCCCATTTCTCGT
This sequence comes from Architeuthis dux, assembly GCA_006491835.1. NCBI lineage: Eukaryota > Metazoa > Mollusca > Cephalopoda > Oegopsida > Architeuthidae > Architeuthis > Architeuthis dux. The sequence continues at coordinate 70,909 of VCCN01006239.1, forward strand.
AAACATTGTTGACATGTTCAAATGTATATTGAGATTACAATTACAATTCTGATCACGCTTAGAATTTTGAAATATAATTGTTCATTTGCAAACAAGCATTTGACTGACAGTTGTATGAGGACTATATCTGTGTCTGTTGGGCTAAATCCTGATGTGAAATAAAGATTATTCTTAGCGACTTAGAGGACAACTTATTTTATTACTGTGGCTCTGGGGAAATAGTTGTGAACATTTTAAATGCTGCCTCTCCTTAACCTCTGTCGTGTATTTATTATTGGTGATGTGGGTAAACAATATTTTCATTACTACTAAATATTTACTTCATCAATGTCATAACATGAAGAAGCTTTTTTTGGAAGGACGGATTCTCTTTTCTTTAATGTTCTTTCTAATATTGGTGTATGTGACAGGAGTTTGCATTAGTCTAAGAAAATATAACACTCCGTGATGCAGCTGCTACCCAGTAACTTAACTATATAGAGTAGATAAATCGTGTATCTTTTCCAGGGAAAGACAAAAACTACATTTGGGCTGCTTGCATATTCTAGACATTTCGTCGGATTAGAGACTAAATGAATTCTGACTATCAATTTACCACGGAATAATATTGTATCCATAGCTGGTAAGCGATTTGTGATATATAACTTTAAAAATATATATGATCTCAATTTGTGAAATGTATTCAACAACCATTCAACAACCATTTAGCAACTATTTTTCATCAATGTATTTGTAACATAGCATTGTCTCTCCTAGCATACATAATCAGTTAAACACAATCAAGTTCTTGACAGAATTTAATTGAACATGGCTAAGTATTATGCATGATTAATTAAACTGTATCTAAATTTCTTTTTCATTGTTTGTGAAACAAGTAGCAGGCGTAATGAATTATTTGTCTATATGATTCTAATAGAGATGTTTTGATGTTAGTTATAATTTAGTCACCAATACTTTTAACGTACTTTGTGTTACATAATATATTGACGTTGCCTGAGCTTAATATTAAATCATCTTTAAAAGGAAACTGTTACTTACCAATGAGCTGATAGTAGTCTTTGTAGGGGCAATCGCCAGATTCTAATGTATGTTTCTCTGCATTAAAAGAGAATAACTCACACTTTTCTCTGAGCTCATCAAAGTTAAAGGATTTGCATTGTTTAATACGAAGACAATGTTTGGCACATTCTTTTGAAATTTTGGCGCTTATTTTCTTGATTGATTTTCCTTCCATAAAGGCCACTGAGACGCGAACGAACATGTGCATCACTATAAAAAGAATGGAAGAAGCAGTAATTGTTTGAATATCAGTAATAAATATTATTTAAAATATTCAGGATGATTATGATGAAAACGATTGAAATGGTGAGAATTAATAGTACTATGACTAAGGTTTATTTTCTTTTACTTATTATATGTAACATGAAGATACACCTACAAATAGTTTTTTACTTCCTCTGGCGTTCCTGTACTTCATGATGAATCCTTTGTGAATGTTACAAACTCTCTAAAACCGTCTTTTCTCATAGGAATGTTAGGATAGAAACTTACATGACGATTATTACAGAAGAAGATAGTCTCCTCTATTGAACTTGGATTCTCCTATATGTCAATTCATTACTTCAGGTATCAAACCTTTCTCCCATCCGCTTTTATAATAATGGTACACATAGATGAATACAAGATTGTTTGACACGTGCAATGTTTGTATTCTGAAAATTAAGCGAATGTGACTAACTCAACAATTTGCTCAAATTCTTCAACTCAACCTTTTCACTCGAGCATGTACCATTGCTCACTGACATTATATTTCAACAGACTCTGCAAAAGCTAGACAGTCTTGAGCACTAGATTACATGTATATGAATAGACAAAAAGACTTCGACATACCTGGACCCAAATAACCTGGAGCAACAATCGGCGCTGATATTAGTCCAGATATTAGTACAATTGGTTGCCAGTTTTAATTGCTCGAGGAGATTTTTAATGACTCTTTCCTTGCTTGTGGCTTTTAATGCTGGAACATCCGTAAAAAGTCACAGAATATTTTAATTTATTATTGATGCCTTCTACATATATTTCTATTCTGTTGCAAAACCTTTGGTCTGTAGATAATTAAAAGATAATGTGATGTCTTTTAGAATCTGATAATTTTAGTTTTCATTTTCAAACACTTTCAACCCAAAATCAGTATAGAAACATAGACATGTACAAAGCTTAGCTTAATCTAGAAAAAACCCATAAGAGTTGCCCATACAGTAGGGGGCGAACAAACCTGTAACGGCCTGAGAGACTACTTTACTAAAGTATATTTACTAATTCTAGTACAGAGCAACAGTAGTGAGGAAAATATAAATTTTCTTCATAAAAGTATTAAAATCTATTAATTTGATTATTATTGTACAATTACGAGAAAAGATTGAAAGCAGTCATAACAAATGTTGGATTGAAACTGAATACCATGTAAAAACGTTGAATTTGAATGGGTGATATTTCACTCTTCTTATTCTAGCATGTCACTGAATATACGATAATACTATAGAATAATGATATAATAATGTATTTTTAAAAATGGATAATATAATACTATAAATTCACTAAGACACACATTCACAAACACAGTCATATAATTACTGATACTATTGTTCGGACTGAGATCCTCATCTTGGTTGTCATTTCCACAACGTTTCGGCCGATGTACCCTCCGGCCTTCTTCAGGTGTCAAGTTTTGTCGGTAACTTACCGGAACTATTGAACTGAACCCTGTATTTGATTCACGGGGGTATACTGTCCTCATTCCACTATCCATGTCCTAGAAATTATTTCGTGGTTAATTTTTCAGTTGTGGTGCTCCTGCCTGGGATTGAACCCACAACCTACAGATGACTCAACAGTCAGACGCTTTTTAACCAACGCTTTAGTTATCTAGGCCACCGTCGACGGTGGCCTAGATAACTCACCTCATCTCAGAAATACCGAACACAGTCATATAAATCGCATTGAAACTGATTTCACAATACATTCATTATAGACAAATGAAAAATATGTTTGTAATTTGAGGAAGATAGTATCTATACCATCGACATGCGATTTTAGCTTTTGTATATCAAAAATTAAATTCAGATGTTTTCAATATTCCTTCAGCCAGCGATCATCTGTATGAATATGTATCAGGCGTGCTAAAGGGACATGTATGTGCCAAATGTTAACAATGGTATGTCACCTCTTCAGGAATGTTTAATAGAATTGGAACCAAGGAAGACAATTACTTAAAAGAATATACCAGTGTGGATCAGAAGACTTTACTTACAACCATGTAGATGCCTTTGTTATTGCAACCACATTTCGAAATAGGAACGCACTTGTCACTACTAAGAACAAGTCCCCTTCTACAAACACATCCCTCTGCCCGTGATGTACATTTTGGCCTACGATTTGTGCATGTAGGTTGACAAACCAATGCATTGAATTTGTACACCTGATTCCGATCCCATTTCAAAGCTGCAAAGAAAAAGACATGATTTTATTTTGCTAAGCTATACATTTATAAAATACTAGCAGAACTCCTCAGCGGAGCAAACGATTTCATGAAAATATTAGGTCATAGCATTGTTTACCGAATACGATGTTTATCACATAATCTGATTAAGAACACAGTTTACACACACACACACACAC
>VCCN01006239.1:147074-157986 GCA_006491835.1 Architeuthis dux
CACGGTAGCAACTGCTGTCCCCCGGACTATATTGTTTTTACTTTTTTTTACAGTTGTCTATTGGAATCCTTGTGGATTAGAATCATATAAATATTGTTGTCTTAATACTGTTTTGCAAAACGTATTAACTCGTTATAAACAGTTTTGATATCTGTAGAGGCATTATTGCTACAACATTTCAAAGATTAGAATTTGTTTAATTAGTTTAATTATTCTAAATTTTTACACTTATTTATTCCTAGATTTGGGACTAACATATATTTTTTTCAGATAAAAATCCAGATAAAAGTTGGTAAACTACATATCTTGGTTAGCCGAAATCTTTTATGCAACTTCCCTAAAATAAGAAATTCACGTTAGTTTAAAAGATTAATTAGCTTAGCTTTCAAAAGTTTCTGTATGCTTATAGCATTTATACTCACAAAGATAGTAAACGGCAACCAAATTAAAAAAAATACGGCGACCAAATTTAAAAATACGCCAAGCAAATTAAAAACTACGCCGAGCAAATTAAAAAGACAAGGGAGCTGAATCGATGAAATGAGTAATAACGTGCAGAAGTGGGTCCAGGGACTGTCCCAGGGAGTTCAGACCCCCCCCCCCATTTTCCCTGCTCGGCAAAGACACAATTAAATCTTTTTTTTAAACACCATATAACCATACATTAAAATTAAAACTACACAAATATTATTTTGCTTTTCATTTAACATAAGTAAGATTTCTTCCGTGCCATTCTCTATAATTTATTTTTAATAGGTTCTGTGGGAACTTTCTTTGATTATTTTTGTTTTTACTTTACTCTTTTGACAATTCTAGGGCTAAAAAGCTACGACTCAAATGTAATTGAAACATGCCGGATCACATACTTTCCTGTTTTTGATGTTTGAAAATTGTTTTCTTGTACATATTTTTTTCATTTCGAATCCCACACCTGCTCAATTGTTTTGGGTTTTTTTTCATTTGGATCCCCCCATCCTGCTAAAAAGATTTTTTCCATTGGAACCCCTTGCTCAAAACCTGGATCTGCCCCTGCACATATATACAGTTATTGCGACAGTCGCTGCAAATGTTAATTATTTTAATGAAATTAGTTGAAACGTGTCTTCAAGCTATAATTCTTCACGATTAAGAAACAAGTTTGGGCCTCCCTCGAGGTTTATTATTGGTATCAATATGTTTAGACCTGAACCTATTGAACCAATGCTGAACAGTTTGCACTGTCAACTCCAGATGCTTTGTTGACCTTATCAACACATTGAGCAGCATTATGTAATAATTTGAAATTGTTCTTGAAAATTAGTCTAACTCCTTGCGTAGACGCCACTGTTGAAAACGGCTCAAAAACCTTAAATAATAATGAATTCTATCTCTATTTACATTAAACCAGCTAACAGATGCAAGTACATTAGTAAATCTTTCACTTGTAGCATTATTCTCTATGATTTAAAAAATATATATGTGCAGATCCAGGATTTCGAGCAGGGGGAACAAATGGAAATTATTTTAACCGAGTTTTAAAATGGAAAAAAGATTTTTATATAAATATAATACATGAAAAGAAATTTTCAAACTTCAAAAACAAGAAAGTATGTGATCCAGCATTTTCACTTACATTTGAGTCGTAGTTTTTTTTAGCATATAATCAGCAAAAAGGTAAAGTAAAACAAATACATGATCAAAGAAATGTATCACTGAACCAATATATAAAAAGAATTATGAAGAAATCTTACTTATATGAGGTGGGAAATAATACACTTTTGGTTTTAAGGATAATTTATGGGGAGTTTATTTACAAAATTCCTTTATCAGGATATTTAAAAAAAATGTAAGTATGTCTTTACTCGGCGTAGTTTTTAATTTGCTTGGCGTATTTTAAAATTTGGTCGCCGTATCTTTTCAATTTGGTTGCTGTAGTTTTTAATTTTCTTATTTACTTATTAATTTTCTCAGGAAGAGGTACTGAAGGAAACGAAAATATCCAATGAATTCTTTAATAGTTACATGTATACTTCTTGCTTTCATTTTGCTGGACTTTTATCAAGTAATCAAATTGACACCGAAATAGCTGCATGAGAACTCGGTTTAGGTGATTCCGTATGCACATCCATATAATTTTAAACATTCTAACTTCAATGCATACACACGCAAATGTGTATGTATGTATGTATGCATGTATGTATGTATGTATGTATGTATGTATGCATGTATGTATGTATGCCTTTAGCCAGTCACGTTGACTTCATGTTTTTTATATGTAAACATAACGACAATAGGTGTCACTTTGTTTATATCTTGGAAAATAAATTAAAATATTATATGTAATTGAGCCAGTAGCCAATATTTTCATCCAAATAGGGGGATATACTCACCATACCTTTAAGTAATCAAATTTGTGATTGCAGCATTATATTTACACTTCTATATTCTCATAAATTAATCATTGGCTAGAGAATTAACGAAGAATTGATTTGCTCTAATGTTTACTCATTGAAACAAGTAACAGATAATGAAAGCCCCATTGGAAATATGCTAAAAAAAACACGCAAACTACTCGCTTCACCATAACTGAACTAGAATAACAGATAGTGTTAAGTACGATTAAATCCAATAATTTATCTAATTATTTACCCTTGAAAGAAATATTCCCATAGGACGACTAATTATCTTAACATATAAAGAATGATCAAATATATAAAAAGAATGCTTACCGCAAAGTTCCCAAATGACCAGTGCCATTTTCTTGATTTGGGATAAGGCAAACCTCTGCAGTTCCTCTATATATATACTTGCTCACTCCCATAAATATTGATCAAGTTTATCGATGATTAATGAACATTGAATACCAGGTGGTTATGAATTTCACTTAACATTATTATCGTTCCTGGTGGCCGATCCTAATCAAAAGGATGTTCTTTCAATTTTTACTTAAATGTTAACAGGTGGTTTCGATTTACTAACATATTTACTTGCACATATCCATGTACAAATGTTGTAGACTTTTACGGTGTATATTCTCTCCTTTGCTAGTTTCCTGTGACCAAAATTACAAAGTTAGGAAAATCTTGAATTTTAATAATATGGGTTAACTACCAAGGCTAACTTATTTTGTATTATCACATAAAGTTTGGCCACGCTAAAACATAAATATTATCTTTTTACTGGATTTTTGTAATAAATAAGTTCAAACATAATTGTTTATTCACTTGGCAAAAAGCATGAAATATCTTCTTATTTAATGTTTTGAAGGGAATATTTTGGGTTGACAAGAACTGAAACAGAAACATTAATATATTTTAGCTGTTTGCATCTCTCGCGGTCTCTAGGGGATTTGATAAAACAATGATTAGAAGTAGTGAGGGGAAAACAGAATATGTAGCAGATGTTACAGAAGTAACCAGAATCTCTTTTCTTAAAAGAAAGGCATTTTGCTTTAGTGTCTGGATTAATAAATATCTACATTTTGTTCTTGTTGAAATAATCATGTTTAACTTCAATCCGCAAAATTGCTGTTTTATATACACTCGAGTAAAGAAAGCCTTTGGTGGCCGTTACACTCGACGAGAAGTGACAGCTTACTTATAGAATTGCCTCTCATTCTGGAGATGTTCAGCCATTTACTCATGCATCTTTTCCTACGCCTTGCCGTTTCCTTACGTCTTTTTGCATCATTCCTTATCCAGGAAATTCTCCTTTTCTTACTTCGATAAGGCATAGTCTATAAAATAAATAACTAAAATTTACGAAAGGATAACATGTTGTCTAAGTGCTTTCGTTTAAGAACAAAGCGGTTTAGAGATTTAAGCAATATTGGAAACTGTTTACGTAATGAATTATATACATTTAACTTCATTAAGGAATCTTAGAGTTGTTATACTCTTATGTTCAAGCTATTAGTTTGTAAAATTCTAAAATTGTTAGGATATTTTGTTTTCGTCTAACACCTTTAGAACCGCGAATTTGCATCAAAGGGGACTTTGTCCTCAAAGGTTTTAGTGGGTTACTGAAAGCTCATCAGCTGAGTATTATCAAAATTGAAAGAATTTGACTTGAAATTCGAATAAAAATGAATTGCAATAGCGATTGAACACGACAGATATTTCAAAGATATTGCTAAATACTATCGACCTAAGAGAACAAAACTTTTTAAAAAACTAATCCCATCGGAAAATATTGGTTCACTTCAGAATTTTACCTTTGTATTAGACTCTTGGTTGGCCCTTAAGCAAACTCCACTTACATTAAAATGTTAAAGTTAGCTTTATTTTTACTACTACTAATCCCTAATTAGCAGGTGTCTTGGGTTTTCTAAACTAACATATAACGTGTGCAAAAAAGGTTGAAGTCTATTTTTGATTCCCCTTTCCAATAGCAATATAGAACATTCCAAAGTAAGGTGTACAATATTTAAGAACGAACAGAAGGGGATTAGACAAAATGCAGGTTGCTTGGTAACAAGGATATGTATACTTAATATGCAGCAAAGTTATTAACATACGAACAAAAGGTTTTACATTCTTTGTAGTTTCGTCGTTGACGGTTTTCCATCGAGTAAAATATTAAATGATTTTTGAACATACATGCTTACAACTTGGAAAACATCTGTTTGTTATAAAATGTGAATATGTTCATGATGGAAGAGAAAAAAAGAAATGAAAAAATTAAATTCCAGCATGAAATAATTAGACATGAAATAATGATACCATTAATTTGTAAACAAAAATATTTCTATGTAAAAAATATGTAAAGAATATTTATTTACGAAATAAATCATTATTTTACAGATATCATTACTTTATGCAGCAATTAGTAATTTTGTCATTTTTTCTGTGTTCAGTGTTGATATGATTTTCTTTTCATGTTGTGTAACAAACACACAATCAAATATACAAAAGTGTTTCAAACATGACTAGAAATTGCTTTATTCTTCAAGTTAGAGCATTTTAACGGTATTGCGCTAACAAATATCTCACTACAATGTGTCGTTTTTGTTGTGTTGTGGTAACATCGAACAAACAGAAATATTATTATCATAATATAGATAAAGCAATAAAATGGGTTGACATAAGCGCCTTGGGGAGAAACGCTCTTTGCAAACTCATATTATCTTCTCCAGAAACATATGAGAAGTAAATTACAATGCCTGTTTGCTCCCTGTCAGGCTAAAACTAAAATCATAAGCGATTGTTTATGTTATTCATTTAAAAAGCAATGAAAAGTATTGGCGTCAATTTTCCCTACGTTCTTGGAATAAGTTCAGATGACATTCATATAATATGTAACACTTGTACAACTTGTCCGTTGCAGAGAATCTTGTTTCCTGGATCATTTGGTAAATCAGAAAAACCGGGTCGTTTTCGTAAAGACTTTCCGTGGTGTCTGAAGGTTTTCAAGAAGTAAACATCTATGAATATAATATCAAATGTATATTGTGCATTTTAGCGCAATATTTGTTAAAATAATATGCATTACTTGATATTAGAATAATCGGGAAACTATTTTTGTTCAAACTAGTTATTCGGCAGCAAGTATTGAACTCTCAGGCTGATTTGACCATCTGACTCACGACTAAAACATCATAAAAACAATTTAAATAATTTATCGCGGTTCGAAGAGTCAAATCGACGATTCGTCTTGAGTGCCACATCGAAGATGTGTTGCATTACCAAGGTTGCGAAATAAAAGTGCAGTGGACAAAAATACAGACGTTGTCAAACCTATATGTCTGGAATAACAAGACACAACACGCTGTATAGAAAAGACATCTTTCATTTAGTTCCCATGTGGACTGCGAGAGACCCCCTTGTTTTCAAAACACGAAATAATGCTGGGGCGAGCTGTATGAAAATGCTTGAATAACAACGTACTCCCCTGATGGATCTGCCTTGTCTATTCTCTGATCTATGGGCTCTTATGCTCCTTCTGTTCTATCTCAGCTGGTCTTCCCAAATAAACAGCTTTTTGCTTTGTATTTTGTTGTCGTGTCAGCCTCAATTTAATTTAAATTTACCTCTCGCCTGCAACTTGGGAGGTCACTTCAGATTCCAGCATTATCCGATTCCAGCATCATCCGATACCACCGACGCCGTATTTCCGATGTCACGCCATATCCTATTACATACCTCAGTCTTCCACCATTGTTATTTATAATATATGTTTATTTGACAATAACATCTTGAGTATGTGTGTATGTATTAAGTTTCACAGTTAAATCATTTCATTAAAAGAATCCACGAAAGAAATGTGGTAACTGTAGACATGGCCTTCTCTTAGTACATTATGACTTATAATTGGTTGTTAGAAAAATAACTATAAATGTTTTCAACTAGACAAAACCTTTAGTTGCCATCTTGCAAAGACTAAATAAATACTACCTTTCAAAAAGCACGTCAATTTATTTGTGTATATATATATTGAGGGGAAAGGGGTCAAGATGACCAGTTACACTAGGGTTTCATGCTTCAAAACATTCTTCAGACAGGTACCAGGAAGAGATTTCAAAACGCCAGGTCCAAATGAGATTTCGCAAAAAGACGACGAGATTTGAATTCCAAGAAAAAATGATAACACGTGGACCGACCCCAAAATGTTTTTCCGTTGAAATCTATTTTTACAATGTTTAGTATTTAATCAAGGTAATATCCCTTTTTCTGTATTTATAGAAATCCTATTTATCGTTATATATATTTGTTAATAAAAAAACCTTACGAGTTTCTGTCTACTAGTTTTAGAAACATTTTATTTCGGAAAAATATGTTTGTAGATTGGGCGATAATTTATCAAAGTTTTATAGTTCATTATTCCTACACAAAATATTAGCAAATGTACGCGTGGACTATATCGTGCTTAAATAATAATAAGCATTTAACTTTTAGTTATGATTATGGACTGATTCATTTTTACTTATTTATTTATTTTCATTTATTTTAGGTGTAGATATGAGTTAATTTACTAATTTCAATCTTTTTAAACGTTGTCTGTAGATTTATGATTTACCGATCGGGTGATAATTTATCCAAAACGTTTGTTCATTATTCTTCCAACAAGACCATTAATGAATGTACCTGTGTACTCTATCGTACTTAAATAGTAAACGGTCACCTTGTGGAAAAAAGGGCCAAGATGACCAGTTACTAGTTGTTCATGCATCAAAGTGAAGAAAAAAGGGTTATTAATATTATTATTATTATTATTATTATTAATAAATATTATCGCCAACATATATTTTCTTTCTTATATGTGCTATGCATTTATATATTCGTCAATTTCAGCAGGTTTTCCGAGATTGCTGAAACGAATTCCAATTTTCTACTGAATTTACACTCTCAACTATGGTTTCAACAGACAGGGAACTGGGATTAATAAGTTATATTGTTCTACCAATAAGAATTGTTTTTCTTCCATTTTTACTTTTTTTACAGAGATTTGTGCAATAATTTTCATTTCTTAGATAACCAATTTATTAATATTTGAGACCACAATATTAACCACATCTTTACGCTTGTAGCATATATGCCAGAATTTGAATTCGTTTAGCCGATTACATTTTCTGAGCCTATAGCGTCATTACGCACCATTGTGCAGAGCCACGTGCACATTTAAATATTTAACAGCTGCATTTCTAATCGACGCAATTCTCTTATTGACATCTGGCAAAATACAAGCTACACTTAAGATTGCCAAGGAGGCTTCTGTTAATAAAAACAGGTTGGTTTGATATGTGTGGCAGGTGTTACGCTCAAAATAACAGATAAAGTTTTTAACGTTTGGTTCGGCAGACATTTCCTAAAGAAAAGATTCTGGGCACAAAAGGAATAGCAGACAACATAAGGATATGTAGCATATGTTTTCGATTAATGCTCTTTGATGTTTAGTATTACAAGATGATCAAGTTCAATAATGTACGTTTGGTAAACACCAATGCAACATCAATTATGGCATAGAGCGACCAGGGAAAATTGAACAATAAGTTGAAATGGTTACATGTGAACTTCTGTCAACCGTAGGGTTCCTGTTGCCCAATCAGTAGAGCAGCTGTCACGGAAAAACATGCTTACCGAGGAAAAAGAGATGCGATTTCGAGTCTCGACGAGAGCCTTTTCTTTATTTCCGATCCGCACTATCTACTAATGGCCGTAGTCTGAAGATCTGGGTAGTTGCGATGAAAAGCAATACAATTAAGATGACAGTTCTGGTTAGTCACTCAATAGCAATCGTCTTTGGCAGAATGCCGCTTTGGGGGTGATCAATTTAGAAAATCGCCTTTTATTGGGTGGTGGTCACTAAAAAAGTCTGAATTAAAATAAACAAGCGTGAACGCTGCTAAACATAAACTAATGGACCAATTTAGCATGAACTTACATTTTAACTTGAACACCCAACTGAAAACCTATGTTGGGGGAAATTTTCAATTCAAAACAAAAACAAAAAAGATTTTCTAGACATAATAAGGAGTACATTTTAAAAATTTCAGCACTCTAGTTCCAGTACGTGTGACACATACTTACATAGATAGCAAGCCTCCCAGACTCACTAGAAAACTGAAGAAACCTTCGTTGACAGTTTTGGTGACAGTTTTGGTTGGCGGTTTCTGAAAGAAAGACTAGTCAAAAGTTAATGTTGGTTGACAGAGCTTCATCTAATAACAATTCAATATAATGTATGTTTTAATAAAAGATAAATTACTAGGATAAAAACGTTGTAATTTGTTATTGAAGCATTAGATGGAGTACTACAACTACTACTACAATTACAACTACTACTACTACTATTACTACTACAAATAACAGAAATGTATTAACTGGGGATGGGAATATGTAGCTCGAGTCCTATCCAGAGACAAACCAAATTAGTCTTCGAGTGAACCGATTTTGTTTCACAACTTTTTTCGCAATAGAAGAAAACATGAATGAATCAATGAATGAATGAGAATATACACAATTTTAAAATATTACTTCTAGCTTTCATGATTACTTTCACTGCTTTGGATTTTTATTTTATTCTTACATATCACCTTCGGTCGATATTTACTAAGCTTACTTTATCTGGCACAAGACTGCATTTGGGGATTTAGGTATTGAGATTACCTTCTGTATTCATTGCTGCATTTATTTTATTCTGTGACAACACAAGGATCTTTCTAACTAGCTGAAATCCCACCAGTAGGCCGGATTTTCAGCTTATGGAATGCCTAATCTTTGATCAGATAGAATCTATAGGATCATTCTGCTTGTTCCTACCAGAGATAAGACATCATGGATTTGAACTATGTATTTATTGAATCATGCCTTATTTGAAAAATCATCATCATCATGAATTATTGGATCAAATTTAATTTAAATATTTGGGGTATAAAAAAACTGTTTTTCTAAAAATATAAAAAAACCTTTTTACTTTAAAACCTTCCCCTAGATCAGTGGTTCCCAACCGGTGTGTGCGTGTGGGGGGATTCCCCCAGGAAGGAATTTAGGTAGTCCAAGAGGGAATACGGCTATTAGGTAAAAATAAAAGTTGTTCGCGCGAACCGGTTACTAAAATAACAGAAATTCGCCGAACCTGTACTTGAATTCCCTCGCCTATTCGCATGTTATTATTACTATTGTGGAGACTAAACCGGAAGTTTCCTCATCAGCGGCTAAACGAATAATGAATCTGGAAAATAAATAGTGAGTCCGAGCTTAGAGACTTCCGGCTCCCAGTGAAGACGATTAAAAAATAGAAAATCGTAGTTTGAACCAATCAGAATCACAATTTGAAGAACTTAATTCTGGACTACGTCAATATATGAATAGCCAAGATGGTGATCCTACTAAACTCCGGGCCGAGATAATCCACAACACTAACCTGTTAACGTGGCTATTCCCTTTCCATTCACTGCTACGAATTCTAACACGTGGGTTTTTTGCCTGCCATTAAAAGAACTTTATTTGGACGAAATAGGGAATAAGCACCCCGAAATTGACCGAATTGAAACGAACACATTTTGCCTCGACCCCGGCTAAAGTCACTGAACCATCATCAGTCATTCTTACCAAGATAAACAGATACGTTTTTTCGGATGGATGGACCTTTTTTGACAAGTAACTATGGATCTGACAAGGAATCCATTTCAATGGCTTGTGGACGATATTCCTATCGAACTACAGGAGGTGTTTTTGGAACCCAAGCACAACCCGTCAGCGAAAGATAAGTTCAAAGTACTTAGTCTGAATGAGTTTTGGGTGAAAATTCGTCCCATTTATCCCTGACTTAGTAACAACGCTTTTCCTGTGTTAATCCTGTTCTATTCAACATATTGTCGAAGTCGAAGGCTCGAAATAAGCTCCAAGTTTAGAATGATTTAAGATGTGCTCTCTCACAAATAGACCCACAAATTGAAGAGCTAGTTGCAAAAAAACAAGAACAGAGATCACATTGATGTGTATATTAGTACGATAGCAGAATTCCTATTTTTCTTGTAATAAATTGGAATTTCAAATGATGTATTCCTAATTATTTTAGCTTGCTTTCTTTGAGTTACAAATACACAGCAGCAGCTGTACAATTATAATATTAAACTAATTCTTTGTATAAAGCTGTCTAATTATACGCAAAACAAAGTTATTATTTGAAATTATTCTTTATTGCAACTTACTTAAATGGAAGGGAGCAATGCTAGTAATCTTATTAACAAAGGTGTGGAATGACTCAACAAGTTTGGGAAATTATATAGAAATAGATGGAAATCAGATCATTATGATCGGGATGAGCACGAACGCAGACTCAACAATAATCTTTTTTCCAACGATCAAAATGTTTTTACTTCACCAAGACCTTCCCCTATGCCCCCTTGAGTATGCATGCCAAATTTGGTTAGGCTGCTCCCATGTTTAGGTGGTTTCTATAGCGTGACATACAAACAGACAGCTCACACTTA
>VCCN01006239.1:227633-238934 GCA_006491835.1 Architeuthis dux
AAAAAGGGGTCTCTCGCAGACGAGATTTGAATTCCAAGAAAAGATTATCACACGTGACCTCAAACAGGTTTTTCCGTTTAAATCTATTTTTAGTATTTTTAGTATCTAATCAAGGTAATCCCCCTTTTTCTGTATTTATGGAAATCCTATTTATTTATTTTGTTTTACAATTACAATATTAAATTAATTATTTGTATAAAGCTGTCTAATTATACGCAAAACAAAGTTATTATTTGAAATTATTCTTTGTTGCAACTTACTTAAATGGCAGGGAGCAGTGCTAGTTATCGTATTGACAAAGGTGTGGAATGACTCAAAAAGTTTGGGAACCACTGCCCTAGATCCATTGAGCACGCATGTCAAATTTTAGTATTATATAGAAATAGATGGAAATCAGATCATTTAGTATCTAATCAAGGTAATCTCCCTTTTTCTGTAATTATAGAAATCCTATTTATCGTTATATATATATTTGTTAATAAAAAAAAAACCTTACGAGTTTCTGTCTACTAGTTTTAGAAACGTTTTTATCTCGTAAAATGTGTTTGTAGATTTATGATCTACTCATTGGGCGATAATTTATCAAAGTTGTTAGTTCATTATTCCTACACAAAATATTAGCAAATGTACGCGTGGACTATATCGTGCTTAAATACTAATAACCGTTTAACTTTTAGTTATGATTATGGACTTATTCATATTTACTTATTTATTTTCATTTATTTTAGGTGTAGATATGATTTTTTCCTCTGAGTTAATTTACTAATTTCAATTTCTTTAACAGTTTTAGATTTATGATTTACCGATCGGGTGGTAATTTATCCAAAACTTTTGTTCATTATTCTTCCAACAAGACTATTAGTGAATGTACGTGTGGACTCTATCGTACTTAAATAGTAAACGGTCAATTTGAGGAATTAAGAGCCAAGATGACCAGTTACTAGTGTTTCATGCATCACAGTGAGGAAAAAAGGGTTATTAATATTATTATTATTAATAAATATTATCACCGACATATATTTTCTTTCTTATATGTGCTATGCATGTATATATTCGTCAATTTCAGCAGGGTTTCCGAGATTGCTGAAACTAATTCCAATTCTCTACTGAATTAACACTCTCAACCATGGTTTCAACAGACATGGAACTGGGATTAATAAGTTATATTGTTCTATCAATAAGAATTGTTTTTCTTCCATTTCTGCTTTTTTTATAATAACACTTTTACAATATATATGACATCTGTTAAAATACAAGCTACACTTAAGATTGCCAATGAGGGTTCTGTTAATAGGAACAATATGGTTCGATATTTGTGGCCGGTGTTACGTTCAGAATAACAGAGAAAGTTAACCTTTGGCTCGGCAAACATCGTGGGCACAAAGTTAATAGCAGAGAACAGACGGATATGCAGCATATGTTTTCGATTAATGCTCTTTGATGTTTAGTATTACAAGATGATTAAGTTCAATAATGTACGTTTGGTAAACACCAAGGCAACATCAATTATGGCATAGAGCGACCAGGGAAAATTGAACAATAAGTTTAAATGGTTGCAATTGAACTTCTGTCAATCGTAGAATTCCTGCCGCCCAAGCAGTAGAGTAGCTGTCACGGATTTCCGATCCGCACTGTTTATTAATGGTCGTAGGCTGAAGATCTGGGTAGTTGCGATGAAAAGCAATAATATTAAGATGACAGGTCTGGTTAGTCACTCAATAGGAATCGTATTTGGCAGAATGCCGTGTTGGGGGTGATCAATTTAGAAAATTGGGAAATGGGTGATCAATGAATAAATTACTTCTCTCGCCTTTTGTTGGGTGGGGGTCACTAAAAATGTCTGAATTAAAAAGAACAAGCTGGAATAAACTAATGGACCAATTTAGCATGAACTTGCATTTTAACTTGAACACCCCACTGAAAATCTATGTTGGGGGAATTTCCAATTCAAAAACAAACAAAAAACAATTTTCTAGACATAATAATGAGTAAATATTTAGAATTTCACCACTCTAGCTCCATTGGTGCGGTCTGTACGTGTGACACATGCATACATAGATGGCCAGCCGGCGAGACTCACTTGAAAACTGAAGAAACCTTCGTTTAACAGAAATGTATTTATTGCGGGTGGGAATATGTAGTTCGAATTCTATCCAGAGACAACCAAGTGAGTCTTCGAGTGAACCGATTTTCTTTCACAGCTGTTTTCGCAAAAGAAGAAAACATGAATGAATGAATGAATGGGAATATACACAATTTTAAAATATTACTTTTAGCTTTTATGATTACTTTCCCTGCTTTGGATTTTTATTTTATTCTTACATATTACCTTCGGTCGATATTTATTAAGCTTACTTATTTTCGGAATTTAGGTATTGAGATTATCTTCTGTATTCATTGCTGCATTTATTTTTAATTCTGTGACTTTCTAACACCAGTAGGCCGGATTTTCAGCTAGTTCTTATGGAAGGCCTAATCTATTGACCAGATAGGATTTATAGTATCACTCTGCTTGTTCTTACCTGAGATAAGACATCATGGATTTGGACTATGTATTTATTGAATCATGCCTTATTTGAAAAATCATCATTATCATCATGAATTCTTGGATCACATTTAATTTAAATATTTTGGGTATAAAAAAACTTTTTTTTCCAAAATTAAAAAAAAAAGCTTTTTACTTTAAAACCTTCCCCTAGATCAGTGGTTCCCAACCGGTGTGTGTGTGTGTGTGAGGGGGGGGGTTAGGTAGTCCAGGGGAGAATACGGCTATTAGGTAAAAATACAAGTTGTTCGCGCGAACCGTTTACTAAAATAACAGAAATTCGCCGAACCTGTACTTGAATTCCCTCGCCTATTCGCATGTTATTATTACTATTGTGGAGACTAAACCGGAAGTTTCCTCATCAGCGGCTAAACGAATAATGAATCTGGAAAATAAATAGTGAGTCCGAGCTTAGAGACTTCCAGCTCCCAGTGAAGACGACTAAAAAACAGTAAACCGCTCAAAGACAGTTTTAGCCAATCGGAATCACAATTTGAAGAACTTGATCCAATTCTGAACTTCGTCAATATATGAATAGCCAAGATGGTGATCCTACTAAACAACAATTTTAACAACACTTTTACTCCGGGCCGAGATAATCCACAACACTAACATGTTAAAGTGGCTATTCCCTTTTCATTTACTGCTACGAATTCCAACACGTAGTGTTTTTGCCTGCCATTAAAATAACTTTATTTGGACGAAGTAGGGAATAAGCACCCCGAAATTGACCGAATTGAAACGGACGCATCGACAACACTGGTGAACGTCACTGAACCATCATCAATTTTGGATGGATGGACTTTTTTGACAAGTAACTATGGATCTGACAAGGAATCCATTTCAATAGCTTGTGGACGATATTCCTATCTAACTACAGGAGGTGTTTTTGGAACCCAAGCACAACTCGTCAGCGAAAGATAAGTTCAAAGTACTTAGTCTGAATTAGTTTTGGGTGAAAATTCGTCCCATTTATCCCTTAGTAACAACGCTCTTCCTGTGTTAATCCTGTTCTATTCAACATATCGAAATAAGCTCCAAGTTTAGAATGATTTAACATGTGCTCTCTCACAAATAGACCGACAAATTGAAGAGCTAGTTGCAAAAAACAAGAACAGAGATCACATTGATGTGTTTATTAGTACGATAGCAGAATTCCTATTTTTCTTGTAATAAATTGGAATTTCAAATGATGTATTCCCAATTATTTTAGCTTGCTTTCTTTGAGTTACAAATACACAGCAGCAGCTGTACAATTATAATATTAAACTAATTATGTGTATAAAGCTGTCTAAGTATACGCAAAACAAAGTTATTATTTGAAATTATTCTTTATTGCAACTTACTTAAATGGAAGGGAGCAATGCTAGTAATCATATTGACAAAGGTGTGGAATGACTCAAAAGGTTTGGGAACCACTGCCCTAGATCCATTGAGCACGCATGTTAAATCTTAGTATTATATAGAAATAGATGGAAATCAAATCATTATGATCGGGATGAGCACGAACGCAGACTCAACAAAAATAGTTTTTCCAATGATCAAAATGTTTTTACTTCACTAAAACCTTCCCCTTGAGTATGCATGCCAAATGTGGTTAGGCTGTTCCCATGTTTAGATGGTTTCTATAGCGTGACATACAAACAGACAGCTCACACTTATATATATATATATGAATGTCTGTATCATTATGCTGGAAAGTTTATCATCCTCAATACTCACAAGACCTAGCATCTTCGGGTTATCATCTGTATCGTTCACTAAAATATTGATTAGTTCCCGGCGAAGCCGATCATAATCGCGAAATTCACAATGCGGAATGCCATAAAACGGAACGTTGAAGTCCGATAGTATGAATACGTAAAATCGAATTAACGAAATGCATTATCCCGAAGTATCAGAATCCCGAATCACGAAAAAGCGAAAGATCAGAACACAGAATACAACGGTAAACAACTATAGCGAAGGGGGACAACTCCAGTGTAGCCACTTTAGATGTTTTTCATCTAGATCTAGATGCTTTTGTTTACATCTAGATGTCAGAAATTGCTATCTAGATGATTTTTAATAAAATAAGTAATATTTGGTTTTATTTATGTTAATTAAAAACTGATATTTTTGATAAAATATGTAATATTCTAATGAAGTAAATGTTGACGATTAATATCACATCAATTTCATTAATAATATGTAATATATTTCCTATATGTAATGCTGAACTAGACCATTAGTGTCCGGCGAGTGGAAAACGCCGTGATGTCATAATAGAACATTTATTCTGAACACATTCATTCTTTGAAAGATTTTTAAGACACTTTTCGGTCGGTCGGTTCCGATTACTTTTCCGATTTACTGGAACGTACCATCCAGGGCGCATGACCATGCGGAGCTTATTGAGACCTTGGGATGCCAAGTCGTCAGAACCCTCCCCCCGGCCTTGCTGATGTAGTCCAGAGGAAAGCAGAGAACGATACGTCTGGCATCATGTTGGACATATATATTAGAAAAAAGGATTTTAAATATATTCTTTTCTCAAAAACCCTAATTGGAGAGGAATCAAAAGATTGCCTATAGTTTAATCATCATCATCAGTCTTTTAACCTCCGTCGTTGGATGTAGACCTTCCCCAAAGATTTGCCAGACCTCTCGGTCGTGGACGTCGCGGAGCAAATATTTTCTGAACTTGTCTGAATCGTCATGCCGGCCACAATTTAGCATATGGTTTCTGGGGATCCACGACGTATGTCGTGATGTCCCGTGGTTGTCTGACATTCATGCTACATGACCTACCCATTGCCATTTGAGCTTTCTAATGGATTCTATGATATCTCTATAATGTGCTGTCTTGTGATCTTTCCATGTGATGTCCTTTCTTGTGCACATTGTATGGTTCTTAGTTTGAGAACCAATCTTTTAGTTAGGTTCCATGTTTCAGATCCATGTGACTATCGGGAGGACGCATTGGTTGTAGACCCTGCTTTTCAATACTAATGGGATCTTTTTGTTCTTGAAGGTTGAGCGTGATCTGCCGAAAGTTTGCCAACGTAGGGTGTTTCTTCGTTTGATTTCTTCTTCTTTTGAGTTATTCGGCATTTGCATCAACTTAGAACAACAAAACAGCTCGACAAATGGGTGCCGCACGAGCTGAGCGAAAATAAAAGAAATCGCCGTTACGAAGTTTGCTCTGCGCTTCTTTTGCCGAACAGAAACGATACATTTCTTGATCGCATTGTGACATGTGACGAAAAATGGATTCTGTACAACAATCGACGGCGTTCCGCACAGTGGCTGGACAGAGGTGAAGCACCAAAACATTTCCCCAAACCAAACCTGCATCAAAAGAGGATTATGGTCATTGTTTGGGGGTCGGCAAGTGGAATCATCCACTAAAACTTCTTGAATCCTGGCGAAACCATCACAGCAAAGAAGTATTCCCAGGAAATCGACAAAATACACCAAGACCAATTCTTCTCCATGACAACGCCCGACCGCATGTCGCGCGAATGACCCTACAGAAATTGAACGAACGAGACTACGAAACTCACCCAGCCTACTCACCAGACCTACCCCCGACCGATACCAATTTTTTCAAGCATTTCGACCACTTCATACAAGGGAAGATCTTCAGGAATCATGCAGCAACTCAAAATGCCTTCGAAGAATTCATTGGTCCCAGGATCCAGAATTCTATGTTTCTAGTTGGCAAAAATATGCAGATTATGAAGGTTCTTATTTCGATCAATAACTTTAATTCTAAGTTGAGATATACCGCTTTAAAGTTAATAGTGAAAAACCGCAATTCTGTTTGCACCAACCCACTACTTATGAGCAATACTTTTCATATAAATGATAATTTATTTATATAAAGGTCACGGCTCATAATATTTGAACAAGCACAGGATCTGTTTTTATTGTCTAAGATCGCAGGGGCCATTAAATATCTTGAGCAGGGGGTGTCCAAATTAACTTACTAGATTGGCAAGTCCTCCATCCAGCAATATTCTTGATCGATTTTGAACAATGTTATTCTATTAAAAAAGGAAATGTAACATGCATAACCACAAAACATAATTAAATGTATGCCTTCTTATTTTAATGGAAAAAAATAGTTCTTCTTGCGAAATGTCTAACTCTCAAATCCAAAAGATTAGAAGCAAAATGTCTATTTGTCCAAAAACTTATGACAAATATCGTATATCCGAGAATTCGTTAGCGTGTATTTAATAGTTATGGAAATAATCGTCTGCTTTCTCATCCTGAAAGTTTTGAAAAAGGTGTTCTGTTTCTGCACATATCTATACAATCCACAATTTTTCCCACGTGTTTGGTATGAATAGAGACATTTTGAAGAGCACCTTACCAATGTGCATAAAGCGTAAAGTATACAATGGTCGCATAATGCCAGCCGTGACTTATACCAATGTGCTTAAAGCGTAAAGTATACAACGGTTGCATAATACCAGCCATGATTTACGAATGCGAAACACAGAGAGCAATGGAAAGAGCAATGGTAGGGATAACTCTAAGACACGGAAAAAGATCAACATGGATCAGAGGTGGGGACTAGAGTGAAATATATTATACAAATACTTAAGCAGAAATGGGCTGGTCACCTAGCAAGAAGAGATGACAATAGATGGGGGAAATGCTAACCGATTGGTGCCCATGGGACAGTAAACGCAGTAGGAAAATACCAGACATGATGGAGGGACGAGATAGAAAGGCTTGCCGGTAAGACGTGGCTGAGGTTAGCACAATCTAGGTCGTGGTGGAAATAGATGGGAAAGGGCTTTGGCCAGAAGTGGACGTATAACGGCTGATGATGTTGATGAGATAATTAGGTAGGTAGGTAGGTAGAGAGAGAGAGAGAGAAGGCGAGAAGAGAACAGGGAGAGGCGTTTTATGTCAGACCGATAGACATTCTTGCTATCAGTCATCTCGTTTTGCTTGGAAAGGTTTTAGTCTAAGAGGAAAAGTAGGTACACGTGCAGAGGGTGGATTCTTTTCGACACTTGTCTTTTCTTAAAGTGTTTATTTTATGATGATGCCAGGTAACAGATTGAAATAATATCTGATGGGGTTCATTTTTAACACTATATAACATTTGCAAACCCGAATCCAGACATCGAAAACATAGAAAATCGCATTACGTTTGAAGTAAACAACATATAAAGACAAATGAACACATTTTCCATGCAATTATTACCCTAAGAATTCAGTAGAATAGTTATTGTTAAGATTTCAACACATCTTGACTATTTCAGGAAAAGAATGTTGACATCTATTTAAGTCTTTTGTGCCATAAAATCATCATCATCATCATCACCATCACTAAAGAGATCGTCAGAGTATCACGTCGATCTTCATTTCTTCCTCATCATCATCACGCTCGTACTCTCCATCCACAGCCTCTGCTTTTTTGTCTGTGCAATCTGCCTCCTTCTCAAGAGCTTTATGCACTTCTGACTGCTTTCTGTGCCAGTACCTCGACGAAGAGAAGGGATAGGCCCAACCGTCCAGATGGGCTCTAACACCCCTTCGTCCACCATCTTCCCTCAACCCATTCCCTGATTATAGAGTTTGGGCCTCTCGAATATTGGTTGGTCTGCTCTGTTGTTTCAGGCGACCCTGAAATCATCTCAATGAAAAGAATTCAATTCTTTGGAAGACTGCCATAGGTACTTAGAGAAAGATAAACATCCAAAAATCCATAAGAAATCAATATAATTATTTCTATATATCAACCAAATTGTTGTTGTGGGGGTGGTGATATTGTGTGCAAGTTTGTAAGAAGTGGGAAAAAGATAAAGGGACATGGGAAAAGGATAACAGAATTTGCGAAATGCCAGAAGCAGTAGATACCTCATTTTTTTTCTTGCAGAATTGTGTGTTCCCCTTTAGTAATGAATAGCTCAGGAATAGCCCAGGTCCACACTATCTGTGTCGTACCAAGTACGTACTTAAAACTGTGGCTGAAGGTTAAAGAAAGTCAATCAAAACCATGCTCATCTTTATTATAATTCACCAAATGTCCGTCCCCCGTCTGTATGTGACAGCCTATCGCAAAAACCATACAACATAAACTCATGACATTTTCTGTGTGTAATACTGGGACCTCTATGCAGGTTTTTAGCACGTTATCCTTAGACCCCCCCCCCACACACACACACCAAAAAGAAAATGTTTTTAGAGAGGGTAGTCTGGTGGCGTGGTGTGACGTAATAAAAGGAACATTAGAAAATAGATCAATTCTCAAAATCTCAAGAACTGACGTAAGAATGTTTCTTTATTTAAAACTAGCAGGGTTACCTTCCGACTTTGACCCCTAACAAGGGGGAAAATTCACCCCCTCGGTTTAGATGTTGACCCCTTTTTGCATAGATGAAAAAAAGCACATATAAACATTCTCTTCCTCTCTCCCGTCCATAAAAATCATTTACAGACGCTTACTACTTGACACTCCACTGGACATAAAATATGTGTTCAATTTAGCATTATACTTGCATTGTGAATCGGAGCCACCACTGAATTTTCGAAAGAAAAGTAGCCTATGTTTTATCTCGGGTTTAAGTCAATATCCATGCAAAGAATCAGACCCCTGTGACTTTTAGTTTGGCCGTGATTCTCACTGCAGATATACATACATACCTACATTAATACATACACAGAACGTCACACACACAATTAGCGTCTTTCGCATAGTATTAGAGAATGGCACCCGAGGAAAAACAAACTTCAAATATACAAACACAGGAAAACAAATATTTTATAGATATTTCATAAAAGGTAAAAACAAAGTTATCCCTCGAATTTGATCCCTAAAATTGCCTCTCTCAGTGGAAAAAAAATACACCTCGATGTTTAACACTAAAAGTGGGAAGAAGAATCCGTCTTTCATTTGACCCCTGAAAATTCCATTCTGACCACTAAAAGGGAAAAGATAGAAATCCCCCACATCAAAAAGTGGGAAAAGAGAAGCCCCTTCCATTTTGACGCCTAAAAGCGAAAACATGAATTCCCATTTCCATTTTGACCACAAAAAGTGGAATAAAGATATTCCCCTTCCATTTTGACTCATACAAGTGTGGAAAAGAATGTTGATCCCTAAAAGTGGGAAAAAAGAATTCCCCCTCGATTTTGACCCCTAAAAGCGGATAAAAGAATTCCCATTTCCGTTTTGACCACAAAAAAGTGCAATAACGTATTTCCCCTTCCATTTTGACCCATACAATTGTGGAAAAGAATTCCCTCGATTTTGACCTCTAAAAGTGGAAAAAGGACATTTCCATTCCATTTTGACCCCTAAAAGCGGAAAAAAGAATTCCAGTTCCATTTTGACCACTAAGAGTTCCCCATACATTTTGGGTAGTGTTCCCCATACATTTTGACCCCTAAAAGTGGATTAAAAGGAATTCCCACTCTGTTTTGACCCCTAAAAGTGGAAAGAGGTATTCTCCTTCCATTTTGACGCCAAAGAGTGGAAACACGAATTCCCCTTAAAATTGTGACCCCTGAAAGTGGAAAAAGGAATTCCCGCTCGATTTTGACGCCTAAAAGTGGAAAAAAGAATCCCCTTTCCATTTTGACGCCTAAGAGTGGAAATAGAATTCCTCCTCGATTTTGTCCTTTAAATTGGAAAGAAGCACCCCCCCTCATTTTGACTCTAAAAAGTGTAAAAAAAGAATTACTCCTCGATTTTGACCCTTACAAGTAGAAAAAATAATTCCCCCTCCATTTTGACCCCTAAAAGGGGAAAAAGTAATCCCCCCTTCAATTTGACTCCTAAAGGTGGATAAAAGGAAATCAGCGGTTCAAAATCAAAAATCATATAGAAAAGTATAGGCCTTGATCAATACCCAGTCTTTAAGTATGAACAAAATGGACGAAAATGTCAGCGTGAAATCGACACATGAGAAATTTTTAAAATCTGGCATAAATCAGCATATTATGATTCTTCCCCCACCTTTTATTAATTTGATGATTTTTCTATTTATCCAACAGTTCCTGAATATTATTGTAAGAAAGGTAAACATAATTAGTATCTCGAGTGATATATCTGTAAAATGTCTAAAAATCAACGAAAGTATGGTTATATAAAAGCATGCTTTCGTTGATTTTTACACATTTTACAGATATATCACTCGAGATACTTATGTTTACCTTTCTTACAATAATATTCAGGAACTGCTGGAACGGAATTCTTACTTTGGGATTTTTTAAAAAACAGCACAATTAAGTAAAATAATTTTTTTCCCGCAAATTTTTAGTTCTATTCGATTAATTATAATTCAGGCTTTTGATCTATGAAAAAACAATCTTTATCACTCAATATGTTTTTTTTTCAAGTTTTTCATCACTTTTATCGATTTATGCCGATATTTTTGACATTGTTGAAATGTATTTTTCATATATTTTATTCTGTTTTGCATTTTAATCTTGATTATTTTTCCAAATCAGGTGTCGCTTACGCGCTTGGAATTTATTTTCATTTTTGTTCATTTTGTACATACCTACCAATCATCGCTCATTTCACTTCGCTCGCTTGGATAAAAAGCTAAACTTCTTTAATTTCTGATTCAAATACTGATTAATCCAAATATTATATATTCAGAATTAACTCAATCGTTTTAAATGCATATTGTTGCTAAATAATGTATATGAATATATGTATGTGTATCCGTATATGCACTTATCGTGTAAAAGTGAGAGAGATAAATGATAATGTGTGTGTGTGTGTGTGTGTGTGTGTGTGTGTG
>VCCN01006239.1:242788-254353 GCA_006491835.1 Architeuthis dux
ATTCGCGTTTTGGGCTGTAACCTTTTAAGCCCAACAGATACAGATTAATTCTATGATCCATAGACTTTGGACTGTGTTCTTGTGGTTTTCATCGTAAAATGCTGAATACTTCACGTTTTAAGCTGTAACTATTTAAACCCAATAGATACAAATTGACAGATACACCGTTGGGAAGCTGAGAAAATTCTCTTTCCAACGATATATGTATATATTTCCTTTATGAATTAAATCCACAATTTTGCCTATAATGTATACTTGACACTTCCTTGTAAAATCCTGAAATACCTATAAATTGTTAGGGTAAATTAAAGTGGATTTCTGAATTCCTCATGTCTGAAACCCATGATTTAGCATTTTAAAGTACTCAGATATGTCAACTGGGAGACGAGATATGGAATTCTGGTGTGTGCTGGCGGCCATTTTTTTTATGCAAATGAGGTAGTTCTTCCTAACCTTTTTCTTGGGAACATCTTTTTTCGGAATGAGTACTTCCTAAGAAACATTTTGGTACCCTAAATGTTGAATCATGGGGGGTGGGGTGCACGTAGCCCCTGCTGGCTCTTGGACTAATTAATTTCCATTAGCACTTAAAAACAATCATATCCAAACAGGAAACATTACATTTAAGACTCTTAGATTTAGAAAAATTCCTACATTCTTTTGCCCATAATATTGTATACAATGAAATTGTATAACCATTCGTCGTTACTCAAACGAGTTACCTAATTAACTGCCTATAGTAGTAAGCGTTGGTTAAGCAGTTCAAGGGATCAGCACCTTTGATAGGCGTCAGTCTAGTTAATATATGAAGGAGCCAAAACGTACAAATACAATCACCTGCATACAAGCTTCTTTCTGCTGTTTCCAAAATCCTACAATCTTGGCAAATCTTTTTGCATGTACATTTGCTGGAGCTTTCTTCATTTTAATTTGATATTTATTAGGTGTGTTCAAAAGTTCCCAACACCTTCATCTTTGAAAATCAGACTGAATACACATTTGAAAACCAATATTTCCTCGAAAACCTTTTCAAAAACCATAAACAAATATTACTCTTACTACAACCAAGAAAACAGGGCATGGCTTTGCAAGAATTAATGCAATTAAGGACATGGGAAATATGTACATGCTAACAAAGTTTAACACACAACATAAAAACAAATTGACTATATATTAACCAGATCCGTATAAACTAATTTCATTCAAATACATTGCTTATGATTGTATAGTAACAGCTGTCATAACAACGTATATTTTATTTTAGATATATATATATATATAAATCTTTATTTATTGATTGAAATCTTTTGCACACACCAAACATAGAAAAACCATAAACAAATGTTACTCTTATTACAATTTAAAAAATGATTATATATTAACCAGACGCGTATATTCTGGGCGTGCTAGATGTGCAGTGGAGTGGGGGAAAAGATAAAAGAGCAGGGGCGTTTAAACTAACTTCATCCAAATATATTGCTTATGATTGTATAGTAACAGCTGTCATAACAACGTGTATTTTATTTTGATTGTCAATATTTGTTTGTTGATTCTTTTAGAGATGGAAGAAATTAAGCCTTATTTCAGCATATTATGTTTTTTTTATTTTAAAAAGGTAAAAATGCAATTCAAACGTTAAAACAATATCTGCAGTTTATAGACAAGTTACTTAGAATGGCCGAACATGCCAAACGTAATTTGTGAAGTTTCGTGATGGAGATTCCTCAATGAATGATACTCAATGGTCGGGAAGAGCAGTTGAGGTTTAAGCGATCATTTCAAGACATTACTTGATAATAATAAATGTTGTATGATGCGGGGTTATATTCATAAAATTCTAATTGAGCGTTGGAAATTATGCTTTGATGTGTGGCTTCTGTGTACGATTCGCCACTTAAACTTAACGAACATGTTCTGTTTTTAACACGCACGTAACGAAAGGTGGATACTTTACAACAACGTGGATCTCTAGATCGCCCGACAAGCGAAATGAACCACAAAGGCTGGTGTTCACCTAAAGAAAACAACTGAAGGCAGCATATAGGCCGTATATATAGAGAGAAGAGGTCAACTCTTAAGATAAGCCATGTGATGTTGACCTCGGAGGTCATTTGAGTTCACCGGATGCAATGAGAGTTATATCCTGGAGGTCAATCGAGGTCATCTGAGCTCCTCTCTGGCCTTGTCTAGCCAAGTAAAGTGTAGAAAAATAGACAGGATCAGGTTACCAGTGGCCAGTGGGGATAGGAACGTGGTCAGATTTGGAATCTGTGTCAAACTGCCTACGTGACCAACTGGGGTATCAGGTTATCGAAAAACCGTTGAGAATTTGAAAGGTGGGAGGAGTTATGACCATTAGGTGTATAAAGGCTAGAGAAAAAACAGTAAAGTTAGTTGGGGTTAGGAGGCAGTGGGGTCGAGATGCCCTGCCTAACGGCCCGGCAGCGGCAGTAGCAGTAGAAGAAGCAGCAGCAGTAGCAGTAGCAGTCCTTGAAAAGCGACCCACTCCTTTAAACAACGACATGCAACAGAATTTCCGTACCTCGCCGAAATCCGCAGACCAGAAATTGACCTGCGTGGTACAGAAATAAAATTTCGTAAACTTTTAATATACGTGAATTTTGTTGTCTTTTCTCTACACACACGTGGGAGTGTTTTCTTTGTGTCCGAAAATGATTTGCGGCGGATACGAATAAATATTATACACAAGAATACACACACCCTCACATTATATATATATATATATTGATAGTCGGAGAAATATTTTAGGTAAATATATTTCCAGATCCGTAGGGCGGATATGTTCAGCGACGGTGTCCGAAAGAGTGATCAATGCTGATGGACCAATTTTAGTAAGGATCTATGAAAGTCAGACTTCAAGAAGCTATATCCAAAGGTGAAGTAGAACCGTATGACATGGAAAAACATGTGAACTGAGAAGTGATTACACTCGCATAGGGTCCAAGTAATAAATAGGGAACATTGCTAGATGATGAGAAAATTGAAAGAAAGTGTGTACATTAGCATTTTGGAAGTTTAAAAGTTTAAAGAAGATAAGTTTAAATTTCAACACAGTGTTGATTTCTCTGCTTAGCAAAAACAACTGGGGAGCAGAGCAGCATATAAGAATATGGAATTTATGTTGTTGTGACTGGGTTGGTCAAATCAGTATGGAATCGCCAGCATTAAATGTGTTACTGCGAATGGATTGGTCCAATTGGTATGTTTATCAGAATTTAATTTCTATTTGCTACCATTTTTTTAATGTTGTTAATTTGTTCAGAATCTATGTTGGAGTTGACTTTATTTCACCCCCGTAACAAGAGCAATCCTCACCAATTTTAGGAGAGTAAACTCTTCACTGTTTGTCTATCCCGTCACGTTAAACCACAGAGATATATAAAATTAACATTTCCCTACCATGATATGAAGTCAATAGTGATTGCTAGGCGGTACTCTTACCAACTGAGCCAAACTGACAAGTCTTATATATTTACGAATTATATATACAATACAAAAGTTGCAGTAATCATCTTCAGTTTGAATTGAAGTAGGAATGGAGTTTAACTCTGCAGCAGCTAGGCTTGTTTATTTACTTTTCAATAGTCTTGCATTATTGTGCGTTTTATTTTTGACGATGTGTTGAGCCAAGCACTTTCTTTACAGCACTCAAAAATTGAAAGACGTTTTTGGTGCAAGATATCAAATCTAGCATTAAACAAGCTATTAGTCAGTTGATCGAGACAGTTTTTGTATTTTACAAACCTTTTTCCTAATTATATATATTAGCTGGACCCGTGGAAATTCCATTATCCATTATCACATGCATCTGCTCTTCTCCTACCCTATGCTTGTATCTTCTAATTATCTCCCTTATCCCTTCCAATCTTCTTTGCCCGTCCATGTTTTTATCTAAATGTTATACAAATATGTGTTAGTGTTGTATGTGAAAACTTCCCTAACCCCTCAGTAAACTACCTAATTTTCTTTTCCCTCCTTTCTCTTCTAGCCCTCTTATTAAAATACCCATTTTTTATTGTCTGCCCTCTCTCATGCTACCCTCTAATTATACTACCACCCCTCCTCTCTCTTCCAAATCTCGTATTAAGTAACTTGCTTTTCCTTACGACTCTCTTCAAGCCCTCTTATTAAACTAACTCCCCTTTCCACCTCTCTCCTCCTATCCCCTCGGTAAATTATCTAAATATAGTTTACCCCTCTCTGTTCGTACCATCTTATTAAACTACCTAACCCCCCCTTTCTCTACCTCACCCTTCCAACCATTCAGTAAACTACTTAACTCCCCTTTCTCCCTTCTTTCTTTCTATCCTTTTCTTAAACTACCTAACTCCAGTGTATAGTGAGAAGAAATATTAAAAAATATGTAATACTTCTATTTATTTATTTATTTCATATGGAAGCCAGATTCTTTACAAGCTTGTAATTCCATAACGAAACATCTATTAGGAAACAAACAAAGAGAATCCGTTTCACAAAGCAGTCTTGACACCTGACGCTTGCTTCATTCAAATTCCCGCGTTCTAAAATGTTCTATTTATTTCATATGGAAGCCAGATTCTTTACAAGCTTGTAATTCCATAACGAAACATCTATTAGGAAACAAACAAACAAAGAGAATCCGTTTCACAAAGCAGTCTTTGCTTCATTCAAATTCCAGCGTTCTAAAATGTTCTATTTCTCGTGATTGGTCAGTTGTTGACAAATTGGCCAATCAAAGCATAACAGTCGTCCGCCGTAACAAACAGATTAATATTATAGACAATTTGGAAATGTTAAAGAATTTTTAAGAAAATGATTGGTTATAGTTAGGAAAGACACTGAGTAAATGTATTCATATATAAATCATTTCTAGATTGAATTGTATTTCCAGGCACAGAATTTTCACGACATCATTTATTTTGAGGGGAAATGGAATTATTATCTATAAATCTGCATAAGCTCAATATCTACATTTTAGACACTGATAATATGTTCATGTTATGCGAGAAAATATCAGAGGTTTAATGATTCAATGATGCTAATATATCAATTAGGGTGACCAGAATAAAATACTAAATATCCCCTTTTGCTGTCTTCAGTAGGAAGTTTTGGTTGTAGTTTATTAATCTTATCCCACATATATATACATCCACAAAACGCTAATCTGAAGAGAATCAAACAGATACATACACTGATGAGAAACTATAGTTTAATTAAAGATTTCGAATCAGCA
Source organism: Architeuthis dux (assembly GCA_006491835.1). NCBI lineage: Eukaryota > Metazoa > Mollusca > Cephalopoda > Oegopsida > Architeuthidae > Architeuthis > Architeuthis dux. The sequence continues at coordinate 248,022 of VCCN01006239.1, forward strand.
GACAAATCACTTCTAAACGCTTAAAACAATTAGCCTCGGCTTTCGATTAATAACAATGAAATAACAATGTCCTGATAAGTCTTTTTTGTTGGTAACTTTGAACGAAAATGGAAATGATATGAAAAAATATAAAATAAAAAACAAAATTCATGAAGTCGATATGCAATATTCAGGCATTTATTGATACAGTTTCATAGAATAAGAACAAATAATAGTTCCGTTAAATGAGTTTTGCAGAATAAAAGATAAATTCATTCTCAGTTTATTTGGGATGAGCTCAGTCAGGTTTCCAAGTTTCTTCAATTCAAAATCTTTGGAAGCATGGGCATGTGATCAAGAGTTTCTGTAAAATATTGAGAGAAGTATCGATGTAAATGTACAATAATTATATCACTGGCATTTGCAGTAAAAACTCATCATGAAATATTATACATCATCTTATCTTTATGACAAACTATAAGAAAATACCATGGTACAACCAACTGATTTATATTCATATTAAGTACGTCGCTTTTAGAGTGTTACTTTCTAAACATTAAACCTAGAAAAGTGAAATTACCCCATTATGGTTCATACTATTGTAGAAAAGCATACATTTTCACCCGACCTAAATAACAATGATGAATATTGTTATTATAATTTCGATTAGTTAAGAGGCTACAGGTGACATACTAGAAGGTATTTTATGTTATTCAATGGTGAATAAAATGTTATTTGTCAATGGAGCGGGGAGAGATAAAACAATTTTTTATCTGAGAAAATGACATATGTGTTTCCATATACATATTTATATATATGTGAGTGCATGTGTGTGCATGTGTGTGTGGCACTTTTCAATATTTATACAAAAAACATAGGTAATAATAGGTAATTCGCCCATATCTATTATTCTTTTAAATCTTTACTTAATTTACCCTTTAGTTTAATATCCAGGAGGTATTGAACATAAACAAGAAACTTTGCACAGCGTAATGTTTGTATATTTTATAACTACAAGGCAATTGAAAAATGATTTGAATACTGCCGTCAAACAATACGGCATGGGTAGACTAATTATAATAATAAAACCCGTACACACACAGGGTACTGGAATTTACTTGCGTTTACTCACATCAGTATTTTACTAATCCCAAAAGCAAATTCCTAGAAAATTTCAGTCACTGAATTTGTTTATATATTGCAACGTTTTAATTGGCACATATAAAACTGACTTACCGTGATAGACGAAATCTTCATCACCAGTGAGACCAAAATATTTTCTTGTGGTGTGTGTGACGCTGCAATCTTTATCAAAAGCAGAATATTCAAAGGCTTTGCATTTATTTTTCGCACAATTTACTCTGCATTCTGCTAAATTTTTCACATTTGCATATTCCTCCAGATGTACACACGTAAAGATCGAGGCACCACGCATGATGATCTTCTTGGATTCTTCAAAAATATAATTTTAAAATCATATAAAACCGATTACAATGAACAGAGCGAAATATGTAGAAAGTAATAAGACATTGAAAAGTCTATGTCCCTCATTTCATTTAAAGATTGTTGACATGTTGAAATGTATATTGAGATTACAATTAGAATTTTGATCAAGCTTAGAATTTTGGAATAAAATATTTCATTTGCAAACAAGTATTAGACTGATAATCTTATGAGGACTATAACAGAGTCTGTTGGGCTAAGTCCTGTTGTGAGAGATAGACTATTTTTAGCGATTTAGAGGACAACATATTTTACCGCTCTGGCTTGGAGGAAATGGTCCTATGAACCTTTTGTAATGGTGCCTTTACTACTTAATGTCTGTCAGTGTATTTACACTGACTTGCAAACTATTTACAATTTGAGAGATAGACTATTGTTAGCGATTTAGAGGACAACATTGGAATTTTTCCAATGTTGTTGCATTTCAACTTGTATTTTAAATTGATTTCTATTCGTACTTTATATAATGAACCTACAATTGTGAAGTGAAATACAATTTTAAAAACTTGTTTTAAAAGATTTGATCTGGTGCAACAAATTAACTTCGGAAATCACATAATTAGTTAGATTGCACAATGGTGGGCTTTATTTAAGTGTCACATGATCTGTCACATGAGCACTTGTTCTAAAAGGCCCCAGAGTCTGCAAAACCACTAAGCATGCGGCGCCATGAAATCCATGGAGCTCTCGAAACAGGCCAAAATTGTGAAGAATTACAGATTATTGTTGTGTTATAATAATATGCCAATCTTTGAACATCACACGGAACATTAAATCAGAGAGGCAACAAAGAGACAATAGATAACCATGAAGGAACTGGAAAGCTCCACAGTGGAGATTGGAGTATCTGTCTATAGGATCACTTTAAACCCTACACTCAACAGCCGGGCATTATGGAAGAGTGGCCAGAACAAAGCCAAAAGGCATGTGGGAGATTTCCCAAACATATGGAAGACGAGACTAAACTTAAACTTTCTGGCCCTCAAGAAAAACGCTATGTCTGGTGCAACCACAACACCTATCATCAAACCGAGAACGCTATCACCACAGTCAAGCATGGTGGTGGCAGCATCATGCCAGAGAAACTGGGAAACTGGTTAGAACTGAAGGAATGGTGTATGCCGCTATGGCGGGTGGTTTAAGGGGAAATATTTGAATGTCTTGGAATGACCTAGTCAAAGCCCAGACTTCAACCCAATTGATAATCTGCGGTACGAATTAAAGATTAATGTACATTAATGGAACCCACCAAACTTGAAAGAGCTGGAACAGTTTTGCCATGACTACTAATTCTTGTTGCATCAATGTCAATTCTATGAAAAAACCAAACAAGTCAAGACATTTCTATAAAAACTCAAATTCTTTCTTTTTCATCTTTCCAAGGTTGGTATATGTGACAGGATTTAGTCTATATAAATATAATACGTCGTGATGAAGCTGCTACTCAGTAACCTAAGTGTAAAGAGGAGATAAGTCGTATATCTTTTCCCGGAAAAAGACCCCAAAGCACTACGTTTGGGCTTCTTGCATCGACTGGACAGTGCTACAAATTAGGGACTAAATGAATTCTGACTATGAATTTCCTATGACACAACCTTGTATTCATAGTTAGTATGAGCTTTATATAGCATTAAAAATATATCGGATCCCAATTTGTGAAATGCATTTAGAAATCATTTTATTTCTACTAATCAAAGTTTTTGCGATTTGAGTGCATGAAGCTATTTTTCATTAATGTATGTTTTACATCACATTGCCTCCTCTTGCATAATCAGTTGAACACAATCAAGTTCTTGATATAATTCAATTGTGATTGTTGGGCAACAAGTAACATGCGTAATGAATTATTTATCTATATACTTCTAATAGAGATCTTTGGATTTGTCACCAATATTTTAAAGTATTTTGTGTTACATAATATATTGACGTTGCATGAGCTTAATGTTAAATCATCTTTGGTTAAAAAAAACTATTACTTACCAATGCGCTGATAATAGTCTTTGTAGGGACAATCGCCAGAAACTAACGTATGCTTCTCTGCATTAATAGAGAATAACTCACACTTTTCTCTGAGCTCATCAAAGTTAAACGATTTACATTGTTTAATACGAAGACAATGTTTGGCACATTCTTTAGGAATTTTGGCGCTTATTTTCTTAATTGGTTTTCCTTCCATAAAGGCCACTGAGACGCGAACGAACATGTGCATCACTATAAAAAGAATGGAAGAAACAATTGTTTGAATATCAGTAATAATTATGATACAAGATATTCATGATGATTATAATGGAAACAAATTGAAATGGTGAGAATTATTGTGCATGTGATTAATAGCAGCATGTGTATTATGACTAAGGCTTTTCTTATTTTATTTATTATATGTAACATGAAGATATTTTAACAACTCTTCAAACAATGTGTTACTTCCACTGGTTGGACATATTAACCAGCGTTCCTGTACTTAATGATGAATATTTTGATAATGTTACAAACTCTCCAAAACCATCCTTTTCTCATAGGATGTTTAGGATAGAAGCTTTCATGAATATTATTACAGCAGAATAAGATCTCCCCTCTTGAACTTGGATTCACCTTTATATCAAATGCAGGTATTTTCTTTTCTTTTAGGTATCACACATTTTTGCGTGCACTTTTCTAATAATGGTTCACATAGCCGAATACACGATTGTTTTACTTAAATGAAATGTGCAATGCCTTTAAACTAAGGAGTATTAAGCAAATGAGAATGTTTCAAAAATTGGTTGAAATTCTTTAACTCAACGTTTCCACACGCGTATATTCCATTGAACACTGACATTATATTACAAACGGCGTGACTAGTAAAAGACAGTCACGTATGCAAAGATTGTTATGCACTGGTTTACATTTATATGAATAGAAAAAAAGACTTCGACATACCTGAACCTAGATAGCTGGGAGGAATAATCGGAGCTGAAATAAAAAAAATAAATGCATGGTTAATACGAATATAAACGTTGGTAGTAAAAGAATATATTTGTCAAATCAAGCATGATGCATTTATGTTCATTTATTAGTCTACTTGGTAGCCCGTTCTATTTTCTCAAGGTGATGTTTATCAAATGTTTCTTTGTTTGTGGCATTGAGTAAAACAGAAGTTTATAATCTTTCTGTTTTTCCTGTTTTTGATTCGGAAACATCTGTAAAAGATCACGGAACAATTTACCTGATTGTGTATGCTTTTTACATGTGTGTTCTATTCCATTGCAAATTTCTTTGTAGATAATTGAAATATAATGCAATGTTTTATAACCAGATAATGTTCTTTCACGTTTTCAAAAACTTCCAAAGCACATTCAGTATAAACAAGTTTAGATGTATACAAAGCTAAATCTAGACTGGCAAAAAGCCACAACAAACGCCGTATGTTTACTAATTTTAGTTTAGTTTAGTACCGCGCAGCACTGAAGATCAATTTTACTATATTATTGAATAATCTACAAATCTAGGGACCCATGTAACATATATATATATCATCATCATCATCATCATCATCATCATCATCATCATCATCATCATCATCATCAGCCGTTATAAGTCCATTGCTGGACGAAATATAATTATGCCCTGAATAAAATAACAAGCTACATATATTATGATACTGCCCTAAAACAAAAGAACAAACTAAATATAAGAATGATAGCTTCAGGGAGCTGGTGCTTGAACCTGGGGAACCATGGTAGAATGTTCTGTTTTTAAATCTCCGAAAGAGTTCCATGGCAAACAACTGATGATCCCCACTAGAACATGTTACTTATAGTACTATAATATATAATTCTGTGTAAAACATAAATTCTCCTGAACATCTCTCATTGACAGTTGTTAGTGGATAATTGACTTACATGACAAATAATGAAATAAACGAATCGAACTGAACTTAAAACATTTCTGTAGATAAGATATTTAGTTAAAATTTCCGTAGGAACATCTTAAATGCTTATAGAAATATAAACGTATATAAATTTGAAACTTTCTATATTAAAAGAGAAAACATTTTTTCAGCAACAGCTTTGGTATTTAAAGCTACAAAGGTTTATATATATCTATATATCGTGTACAATACAATAAGGGTTATCCGACATAAACGTTTCTCTAGATGCCTTTTGAAAAGGGCCGGATTTCTCGGCTGAAACATGTTAAGGTAATAAATAATTTCTCCACATTGTCTTTACCTATCATTATATATATATATAAAGAATATATTCCAATAAATAGGTATGCTGGCTTACCGTCGCCCTAAAAGTATTAAAGATATCATAGGTGGTAACAACATACTAAACGACAAAATCATCTATAAAAAACACATTACTAAAACAGTTAAATTCTGTCAACCTTGCAATAATAAGAATAACCTATGCTGCAAACACCTTAAATCCACCAACTCATTCACTAGTTCCACAACTAAGAAAACATATAACATCTATCATGAATCTAATTGCAAAAGTAAACACTTTATTTACCTTCTAGAATGCAAACGTTGCCCCGAACTATATATCGGAAAATCGGAATGGCCCTTTAACTATAGATTAGTTAACTACCGCCACAAAATAAAATCAACAGACTATAATAAACTTTTACCTGCAGAACAACATTTCCGCTTAGCAGATCATGACTTCACTAGAGATGCTAGATTCACAATCATGGAAAGAATAGAAAAAAAACTATCTAAGAACACAACACCCACATTAGAGATACACGAAGATAAATGGATCTCTCGATTGAAAACCTTATCCCCTAACGGCCTCAACAATACACTTAACCACCCTAAGAACATTATACTATAAATATCAACTTTATACTACACACCATAC
>VCCN01006239.1:456625-466654 GCA_006491835.1 Architeuthis dux
TGATAGTGGTGGTGATGATGATCAGCATCCACCATATCCACCATCACAATCATCACCATCACCACTACCAGCACCAACACCATTATCATCACCATCGTCACCACCACGACCACTATCATTACCACCATCATCACCAATTCCACCATCATCACCAATTCCACCATCATCACCAATTCCACCACCACCACCATCATCACCATCATCAGCCCCATCTACAGAATGAAGGCAGTTGTGTTAAATCATCACCACTTCTACCACCATAATCACCATCACGACCACCACCACAACCATCACGACTAAAACCATCACCACCATCATCACCACCACTACCACCATCATCACCAGCATCATAAACAAATGTATGATTTGACACCGATATCATTTATATCATACTTGTTTACGCAACTTTATTGCAATTACAATGTCCATAGCAGCCAAGTCGGCCATCTTGAATTTTCAATGACTTGCATGTATTATACATATGGCCATTCCCCAAATCTATGTATGGTAAATACATTCGGGAGACGGCAGATTCACCGACAATGATTCAAAGACAATCATTTTACCGATAATAATTTCCCGAGATGTGCAAAATGAAATAAAATTATAAAATAGAACAAAAATAAATTTCGCAAACAAACACTTTTGTTTTTATTTACGCTAAAACTGTTAAGGTACATAAACTTTAATGGGTATCTTTGCAGTTTAAACAGGTTTTCGTCAGTAATGTCGTAGTTCAGCGTCATTTCTATATTTAAATGTTTTCAATTTAATTTTAGATATTTATATTTACTTTATTGATGATGAAGTATTGTAAATCATTATTTAATTTTTGACTACTATTATTCACCTTTATCTTATAACTTGTATACCTTTTTTTATTTGGGACTCTAAACTATGATGTGGAAAACAGCTGATTAAACTGCAAGATACCCAATAAAAGGTTCCAGGTGTAAGTTATCTCGATGATAATAAAATAAATTTCACAAATAAACCTTTTTATTTACGCTAAAAAAATATTAAGATACATGACAGTTTCAGATGTAAGTTATAAATGAAGTTGTTTTTTTAAATTCGCAAACAATTTTATTTAAACTGGAAAAGTTAAAAGACTTAAAATGTTATTTGCAGGTGTAAGTAAAAGTTACAGATAATAATAAAGGTTTATTTCGCAAACAAACAATTTTATTTACAGCACACAAAAAGTGATAAGATATTTGTTGTTTAAAAAAAAAAGCAACGGCAAAGTTCCCAAATAAAAAATCTGTAGTTTTCTATATGCTAATTAATACGTCCCATTGTTTACACTGGAAACAACATTTTCAAAGACAAAAATCTTCGGTTCTGAACATGAAAAACTTAATTTTTAGATTGAAAAATGTTCTATTAACATTATTTTTTTTACGAATGGGATAACTATTTCTCACAATAACAATAATTCTTATACAAGTTTTTAACTTTTTTTCTCGTCACATATCGCTTTTTAGTCAAATGTTTGGGAAGTAACTAAATAGTTGAAAACAGCATGGGCCCTCCGCCGAACGATTGCTAAATCTTTTAATATATTTTAGTTCCAGTAATTGTTTTAATTCTTAATCTTTTTGTAATTTTAACGATCTCGGTAAATATATATCTCAGTAAATTGTATCTCGATGAATTTTACATCTCAATAAATGTCGGTAATTTGCTGTTGGTTACTTGTTGTCGTTGAATCGTTGTCTGTAAATATTCCGCGCTCCAATAAATTATGTCCTCAATATCATATTCTTTCCATTGCTGATATGAAAATTGATCTAAAAACAGTTGTCACTGGCAGATAATTTGAACTGGCTGCCATGGGCGACATATTGAAAATTCATGATGGCTCCATATCCACATCTTGTGGGAATGCCTTTGGCTATAAGTGTACCACATTGTATGCTTTATCACAAAATGCACAATTGGCCTGAACTTTTCAGCTTATCGGCTCCGCTACTATACATTCATAAAAGTAATGAAATTGGAAACATTGTGAGCGATATTATGTTTTTGTTTGTGGCAAGGGCAAGTTTGTTTTTCTGTGCTAACATTTTTAGTGGAATCTTTGAAAAGTCATGCGCCGGCGTGAAATAGAATTTAAGCAAATGAAGTCCGAGTGAGCCTAAAATGTGTGGAGCGAATTCAGCCGCTTGTAGATTCTAGTATGAACTATCTGTCTGTGGACATAAAATGTTATTTAGTGTTGAGGCTAGGGGAACCTAAAAAGTGGAAAGAATTAAATTAGATTTTAGTGCAAAAGGAAAGTCCGGTGGGGATATAGATCATGTAAGAAAATCTAGCAGTTTTCTTTTTCGTTTTATTTAGAATGGGCAAAGGTTTTGTAGTAGCAGATTTACAGATATAGTTAAGATGAAGAAACGTTTAGAAATTAAAGAAGAAAAAATAGTGACTTGGAGAAATTATATAGATATTGGCGTGGAAATATATATATATATAATTTTGGTTTGTATGAAAAGAAGGTATATAGCAAAATGAGACCTACAGATAGATAGATAAATAGAATAAGTTTAAATGTGTATATAGAAATAGTGTAGTGTATATAAAATTCAATTGTTAGGTCTGGAATTAAGATAAGGGCTATATTGGCAAATGAATTGTTTTATTTAGCTGAAATTGAAAAGTAAGGAATGTTACTAAAATGGGGTTTTGTTTTGTTAAAATGACAAGCAAAGAATTCCAGATTGAATCCCGATTATGGAATTCTTGTACAAGAATTGACAACAACAAAAAGAACGTAGGCTGCTCCGGCTGACGCAAACAAAATGATGTAATATTTTAAGGCCAAGAAAAGATTAAGTGTTAAAGATTTGCATACCGATAAAATGAAGTGAACCCCCAGAGAGAATCAGAAAGACCCCGGCCAGCTGTCTAAGAGGTAGCTAGGACTTATGTCCCGGTCCCTCCACAGGGGGCACGTTCAGTCGAAATCAGTATTTCTAGAACCGCACAGCTTTTTGACGTGGAGTGTAGAATATGAGATACATGTAACTTACAGAGTTTAAAAGAGAAACGCAGTAGCAGCTATATGTTGTCTGTTTGTTTGACAACACAAAATTCAATATTATTCTGGACGAGAACTCTAACCTACGAAGAATGTTGACAGGTTATAAGCAGTATATTTTGTAGTATCACGTTTCTTACAGTGTATATTCACAGAGAGTCGCTACGAGTAGAGTCGAATAAAAACGAACATAACATTTAAAATCGGACTTCGTTTTTCTCTATGAATCAGTTGATTTTCATATCAGTTCCTTTCAGCAAAGCCACGGCACACGAACGAAGAATGAACTTCAAACCATATCCGACCAGCAGCGTCCCCGAGTGTCGCCAGCTTACTATACACCCTCTATGTAACGATTCAACTTCGTCATCAACAACACATAATGTAACACCGATCGTAGGAAATTAATTTAAATTCTATTGGCGTTTATAAAACGGAACTCAATGCGAGTGCTCCGACGAAATAAATATTTATGTCAAAGAAATGTTAAAATGAATGCGTTATAATCAAAATACATTGCACTGGAATACGATATGGACAATGAAAGCCTTATTTACGTTCAATCCATGTTATAAAACATTCGCTGGCAATTTCTAAAAAAAAGATTAAAAGATAGTGATCCAGCCTTGGCGCCTACGCAAGAAAGAATGCATGTGGTCTTCTGAAAAAAGAGATTGATAAAAAAATGTCAAGTTTTATTGAAATCCCGGTGGGCTCTTAGTCAATGGGCCAGTTTTCTCGAACCGATTTTTCCAAATACGGAAACATATATTTCTAGCCTTGTACCTGTCTTACGTATGCCCCACTTCCACCACAGAGTTCCCAATCCAGTGGTTCTGTCACTAGATTTGATTTTGTTTGATCTCAATCTTTTTAGGACAGATGAATGGACAAATGTGTTATGATTAAGTATATCAGTATGCTGTATATTGACTACTGTGACGTATTTGTCTAATTCGTTTCATTTTTACAATGGTGTGCCGCATAAGTCAAATATATTTCTTAGTGGGCCGTCATCGGGGCCATATTATCAATAAGGCAAAATTGGAACCCAATATGGACCACGAAAAACTTGGGGCTGACTAAAATATATTTAAAATCATTTAAGAAATTTAAATATTATAAAAATATAAAAATATATACACTTTGAAACATTAGTGAGACCCAAATTTTATCAGTGCCTACGGTCCCCAAACGCCTTACTCCAGCCCTGGCCGTCATACAATAAAGTTTGAGAACCACTGCAGTAGGCTGGTAACCCGACTGGCCTCGATAGTTTCAATCTCTCTGTGCAACTGACAGGACCGAATTGTTTTCAGCTATCATTTTCAGAAAAATCATAATGAAAGTGAAATATTCATAAAACTATGATGCTTAATTTAACGTTAAGTGCTCTATGGATCAATATAATCCATCTCTTAACCCTCAAACAAGTTTAGTTGAGATATTTTACTTTTTAACCGGCAAGAAATGAAAAATATAAAAATATATTTTAAGACACATTTTTTGCGGGGTACCTAAAATCTTAGGGCCCTGTGCAGCTGCAATGCACTCTCCTTAAGTACGGATCTGAATCTAATTCTATGTCGGATGTTATCAATTGTATAATCACATTAATGAAGTACTGGCTTCCAGGCCTTGTAGGTGAGAGCCAAAATAAGTTTCAGCATGTAGAAAACGTAAGGGTACAAGTTAAGTGCCATTCCAAAACTTTGTATGTAGTTTTTGTGTACTTTTTTATGCACACCTTTTTATGCACACCATAAATCCTTTATGTATTTGTATGTGCTTTGAATGAATATGATGTTCATTTCTTCAGGAAATGCTTAAAATTTGAGAAATATTAACTTTAATTTCTTTAGAAGGAGGGGGGGTTATTGTGTAAGTATAATGCTAAACTAGATCCTGACTTTGTGATTGTTAGGTTAGCTAAACCGAATCATTATCTTTTTGTTTAACCGTACGAACTAGACATCTGAAAATCAATATGTTTATTTGACATTCTTTTTAAAATTACATTTCTAATTACATATGACGTCCATAAAAGCATTCAATTATATCGTTGCATTCTGGCAGGCATGACAAGTATAACCGTTTTAACGTTTATAGTGAGTAATAATAGTTAGAAGATTTTACAAGCATTATATTTTTGTAATGAAGTACGTAGGGATTTAAAAAAAGAATACCTATTGTTAATGTGGAGAAAGACAAGAGCAAGAAAAGAAAAGAAAAGAAAAGAAGGATTTTGCTAACAATGAAGGAGAAAATGTTGCACAACGGTGGTTAGTATTGCGCAACGTGTAGGACATGGTGTTAGTAAATGCAGGAAGAAACTGCACCGGAGAGCGTGCACTCGAAAGATCAAACAAAGCGTATCGTATCGTATAGTATGGGTGTTTATTTTCGTAAACGAACAGATGAAGACATCTAGCAGCAGTTCCCAAAACAAATATATATTTACATTTCTTCCACCGAGGGAGAAAGGCAATTGTATATATTACAATATATGACAAAGTTGAATACGGTGAGAGAGAGAGAGAGAGAGAGAGAGAGAGAGAGAGAGAGAGAGAGAGAGAGAGAGAGAGAGAGACTAACTAACAAACTTAGGCGTGTAATTAACTGTACACACGCCCGAGGCTAGCGTGTGTCTGACCTCTACGGCAAAATCCCTTCTCTGACTGACAATCAAACTGGGACCCATTTCAAGCCAGTTTGTTTCTTTTGTTACTCCCATGGCCCCTCCAATTGTATATCTCTATCTACAATCAAATCTTTTAATTCGTAGCAAGCCTCTTCAAAACCACCCGCTCCTAATTAAGTGACATTCTTAGCGCATCCATTTCCGCTAGCTTCACGAAATAACTAATTTATCACTAAACAATGCTGGCTTTGTCAGCCGTCATCATTTTCGAAAACAAAAGACGGTACCAACATTCACAGCGGGAGTTCGAGATAAGTCTCGAACTCCCGCTGTGAATGTTGGTACCGTCTTTTGTTTTCTTAGACATTTTGTCTCTGTTTTGCTAGATAAGCTGTCCGCCGCATGGGGTAACTTCCTAAATTACTACCGACGCGTTCGACCTTTGACACTAAATAGGCTGGTTAGAAATATATGCTTGTTCCAGACCGTGAGAACATTTTGGTGTTCTGGTGTTAATTTCGTTAAATGCGGTCTTTAATTAAAACTAATTAATAGGTCGCATATAACGTCACACCAGGTGTGCCTTGTATAAACAAAACAGATGATTTACTTTACCACGTTAAATCGGGCGAAAAAACAGTTAAAACCTGTTAAACTAAAGAAAGAAGGAAGAAAGTCAGCGGGGAAGATACCTAATGGTGACACATAACTGGATGTTAAAGCTTGTCTATCAGCATGTATCAACGAAAACGCTACACTCGATAACTAAAGAAAGCCAACGATTCAAATGATATTTATAAACGACCAGGTTGAAATAGATAGCGAAACACCAAGGCAAAACACCTCAAACAAAAAGCAAAAACTAAAGGCCTAAACAACCTGAAAACCAAATGGCAGGAAAAACCCTTACATTGACGATACCCGTTGCGAACACAGGACCCTGATGTTGACAAAGATCTGACCCATCAGTGGTTGCGGATGTCTGGGCTGAAACCAGAAACAGGAGGGTTTATCCTAGCCGCTCAAGACCAAAGCCTGCTAACAAGATCTTACCAGGCACATATTTTAAGGAATGGGGCAGATTAAAAGTGTCGCTTCTGTGCACACGCCCAGGAGACTATTGATCACCTAATATCTGGCTGCTCTACACTAGCCCCAAATGAATTTAAGAATAGGCATGACAAGGTTGGTCAATACCTTCACTGGAAATTATGCCAACACTATAATCTACCCCACGCAGAAACATGGTATGAGCACAAACCACCATCTGTGCTAGAAGGTGATGGTATTGCCTTGCTATGGGACTTCACCATAAACACCGACCGCACTATATAAGCCAATAGACCAGATATGGTGAAAGAAGACTTCAAAGACCATAAATGCTACCTTATAGACATGACCATCCCGTCTGATAAAAACATCTCAGCAATGGAATTTGAAAAACTCTCAAAATATAAAGATCTGGAAATAGAAACGGCAAGAATGTGGCACTCAGACACAACTACTATCCCAGTAGTAGTAGGAGAACTGGGAATGATTAAGAAAAAGACTGATGCACACCTTAAAAAAATCCATCTTTGGCTGAGATACAAAAGATAGTGCTAATGGGCACTGCTTACATATTCGGAAAAACTCTCTCAATTCAATACCCTCTCCCTAAGCCTTATACTCAACTTATGTGTCCCTATGTGAAACTCTTTCTGTCTTTTCTGAAAATAATAATGATAATACAAATTTCAGATTTATGTATAATTAGTTTTTATTATCTATTTATTTTGTATTTTGTTTACTGAATGATAATGGTAATAATATACTTATCAGAGGTGGTTTTGTTTCATCCACAAATTTCCATATATTTATATTTATATTTCGTTCTGCTACGAAATGAAAATAGTTGCGTTTTTTTTCTTTTTTTTTAAATTAAAAGTAAAACTAACCGAAATAAAAACGAAACCCTGCATGAAACTGCATGTCGTTAGCATTGAATACATTTTTTGTTATACATATTGTTTTGCCTCGTTTTTTCTTTTTTTTTCACACTCAGAATTGGCCAAGTTGTGCCAAAAGTCTATAATAAAACTTTATAAAATTTTCCCGGAAACTATATGATGGACAAATTATGTTTTGATCACTTTTATTAATTAAAAATAAAAAATAAATAAGAGAATTCATGAAAGAAAAACAGAAGTAAGTTGTGTCAAATGTTTATAATAAAACCCTTTCCCGGAAACTATATGATGGGAAAATGATGTTTTGATGGACACTTTTCCTCCCTTGATAAATTCGTGATGGGCAGATTTCCTGATGGGCACTTTACCGATGTGCACTTTTCCTGCTGGGCATTTTTCCGGATACCTTAAAGAATACCCCTCGATTGGCATTTTGAATAAATTAATCCTCAAGTCCTCAACCTCCTCCCCAAACTTTAGGTGGCCGGTTTTAGGAGCCCAGATCTAGCTTCTAGAACGGTAATCATTTATTGTAGTAATTTATTGTTGCATTTTATAGTTTTATTAATTTTATATTTTTTAGTTATTTATAATAAACATTTAAAATTTCAGTCAGATATTTTTTTATTGTCGATCTTTATCATAAAAAATTCTTAACTGCCAGGTAGCGGGAGCTTATGTTGCAATATCGGCATATGCCGATATTATGGAACTGACATGCTGGAATTACAACCCTCATTAATAGAATTGTAATATCAGCCTTTTTTATAATGAAGGATCTACACAAATGGAATCAGTACTGCCACCCAAAACGTGTTTACACCTATTGTTGATATTGTAATTTATACAATTATGGGTTTAAGGGGACTTTTAAAATCCTTATATTGTCACAAATTGAGTTCATGCTAAGGTGGCCGATAAACGCGCCCCGGTACGGTACTTAATATTGATCTTAGAATATGTTCTAATATCCATTTCATATAGCCTAAAAATGCCGCTATTATTGTTAATAATTCAAAATTTTCTTGGGGGCCTACATCATCCCGAACCCCAGGTGTATAGGCTCGCTGAGCTCGCCAGAATCATAATCTACATCAGACCATTTCATTACCAAGGACCCATGTTATTCAAATGAATTTTACCACGGTGCCCAGGCTTTTTAAAACCTGTTTTTCGGATCTCTGGGATTATTAACAATAACATTAGATTTTTATAATGCTTTTTTTTCGAATCGTGTCGTATGGTATCGAATTTTCATTTCAGTGATAATTACTACACAACTTTATTTTAAAAGATTTTTAAAAACTTATTGCTTTCAAATGCTTTGAATGAAGTGTATTTATTAGAGGTAATCAAATAACTGTAGCGTAGCACGACCAGAGAAATTTCAATAAAAGAAAAATTATTATTTATTCCTAAATTTACTTTTGTCAAATTCTTTTAAATTCGATTCGAAAAACAAATTGTAAAAATTAAATCTAATTTTTTGTTAATAATCGCATAGATCCGGAAAAAAACAAGTTTTAAAAACAATGATTAAATTTACTTAAATTATTTACTTTATTATAGCATCACTTCATAGGTTTCTTCAATTATGATAGATTAACGACACCAGATCTGCGATTACAGCCATGAATTTTTCCTGCTATGAATCGTATACAGCTATGAAAAGTTGGCTATGAAATATACATGGCCATGAATGGTTCACTATGAATCGTTTGCTATGAATGTTCCGTAATCCCCTTGCAAGGGCAGCAAGGCCATTCGGACCTTGTTGGATGTTGCCCTATTGTCGCTGGTTGCAAAGAGGTCCCCATAACAGTTCAAGCTTCAGGTCCCCTAAAATGTAGGTCCACTAGATTTAACGTCTTATACTTTTCACAACAAAGGTGGCCTTTGCTGCTTTTCTGGGTTTTGTATAGTTTTGCTTTGGTATAATTGGTTCGGATGCATTTGTTCGTGACTACAATGATAATGTATTCTTTTAGGTGTCCTCTGCGTAACCATGTTTATATTCGTCTTCGATAGTTGTTATTATCATTTACTGAGTAAAACTATTTGTGTTAAATGAATCCTAATTCGTTAATGTAATAAATAAAGATATGTGGAAATAAACTGAATTACACAATTTGTAAATACTTTTTGTTTCTTTAGGGAAAGTGCAATGTTGAGCGGAGACATAATTGACATAGCGGGTGAAAATCCTCATGTTCAAAATCAGCAGAAAAATGAAACTAAAAAAGACATCTCTATTGAAGACATCTGGAAATAAATGATATGGACAGATTTTGACTCTTTCGACTATAACACCACATGGAAAATAAATACAACTAAAATATCTGTATGTATTGAATAAACGAAATAAAAATGATCTTTAAGTAACAGATGATTTTATATAT
>VCCN01006239.1:628542-645480 GCA_006491835.1 Architeuthis dux
TGTGCTGCTAGGTATTTAGCGTTTTACAGGGAAATTTTAACTCTATAATCCACATTCTATGGATTGTGGATTTAATTCTTAATGGAGATAGTTTACTTGTAAAATTTGAATACTTTATTAAAGAAGTTATGCAGAATAACTGTAAATGAGTACTATATATATACTTTCATCAATAATTAATTCTATGATCCATAGACGTTGGACTGTGTACTTGAATCTTTCCTCGTAAAGTGCTGAGTACATAGCTTCACGTTTTGGACTGTGACTCCCAATAGATACAAATTGACAAGATACACCACAAGTTTGCCTATAAAGTATACTTGAAATTTCCTTGTAAAATCCTGAAATACCTATAAATTATTTTTTCTGAAAGAGGGCATCCTAAGGAATATTTTCGTACCCTAAATGTAGAATCATGGGGGTGGGGCACGATAGGCCCTGCTTGCCTCCGGACTAAGACGGTGTAACTTAATCATTTCATTATGTATAACGAACTAAAACAGGGGAAGATATTTGAGAGCAAAAGGGAGATTCCCTTAATAGACTCTAGGAAACCACACCGAGCCCAATAGTAACAAGCCTCATGGATAGATTTTCGATGGCTAGTGATATCTTTTTTAAATATTGTTTTTCTATCGGATTACTTGGACATCTTTCTTTTCATCAAAATAGAAACATCGACACTTCTCTAAATTGTTTTTGCTTCATTTTCTCAGGAGATTGGAACAAATATCCATTTCTCGTTTGATTTCGTTACGATATAGGGATGTCTTTCGAAACATATCACCATCCAGTCTTGTAGTAGCATTGACACCTCTCCCTAGAATTATGCCACTGAGGTTGAGGCAGCGCATTATCCAACAATCGATTTAATATTCAACAATCAGCAATATAGATTCGCCGAGATCCCACCACTGTACCGCCCGCACTCTCTCTTTTTCTCCTCCCCCATATAATATATGTACAGGTGCGTACACGCGTATCTGGTAACTGTATACCTTTCCTAATTGCTGTAAGTAAACGTTAAGATCTTTTTAATTATTTTTATTGCTTCCGTAATAATTTACCTCTACTAACGAAGTTGGAGAGGTATGTGTATTCGTTCGTGTCTGTCTTTCCATCTTTCCGTCTGTTTGTCCACGAGATATCTCCAAGAGTACCCAGTGAATTCCAATGTAACTTTGTGGAAGGGTCGGCAGTGGGCCATGGGAGAAGTGATTAGATCTTGGGTCGGATCCATGCATAATTACTGACAATGGCATTGGCAGAGGTACGCGCTCTCTGAATGCTTTCTAGTTTTACATGTTTTCGATCGCTTGGGTTTTGCAGATTTTAAAAGTATGTATGAGACGTAAAAATAAGACCAAGACCTTTATATATAGTCCTTAAACTGTTAGTAAAAGAATCAGCACTGCATTAGTGGGTGATTATGTTCCTATTGAACTCGATATCTGAACATCAACCAAATTGATACGTGTTGAACTGAACAGCCTTTAGTATATAGCCACATTTCATAGCACATTTGGTAAGGAATGTTTTCACCAAATAAAATAGAAACTAATCAATTGTGATTTTTTCTCATCAGTCGAACTATTGATCTCAGCTTTTTTCAATAGACTTCATTTCATCCTTCCCATACAGATCACATTATTTCGGTATTTCAACGTTTTAGCCTACACCTAGATTGAACTGTGGATTAACTGAGTGACCAATAGAGTCCCTAATGGACCAGGCGGACAATTGATTCGTTTATTGATCAGCTGAACGATCAACAGACTGGTCGATGATATGAGAAAAGCCGACCAGAAAGCCAAGGAAGAGCTGACAAGTCGCTGTTTTATTGAGTCAAGAATAAAAACACTGTTGTTTCATGATTCACTATCAATATTCCACCTTATTGACAAGAGAGTATTTCTCTCAGACCTGAGAATGTAATTATAGCGTTGATTCACCTTTTAGGTTTAGAATATTACTTCTAATACAAGAAACAAGGGGATGTGACATTGGCCCGCTGGTTTATATTATATTCCTTATTGTACAGGTCATCATTTGCTATGAATGCAATAAATTGACTCTTATGAACAATACACTCATATCAAAGCATATTGCACCTGGTGTATCCTGCCTGAGTGAAGAACAGTATTTTCCTGGGTAGATGTTGGTTGAAATTAAGCTAGAAGAAACATAGAAAAGAAAGGGATTGGTGAGATTGCTTTGAGTAGATTTGAAGCATCAAGTGGTCTGCGAGAGAAGCTGCTGAAAGTAGGTAATGCATTTAAAAAATGATGAAAATAAACCACCATTAACCGTACCAAAAGCCGGTCTTCATCCAATATAAGGCTGTGTATATGGTGCAATTGGAATGTTATCCACTACTATAAGCTCCTTCCGGAAAACCAAATCATTAATTTGAGCTTCATAGTACAGCTTCAGATTAGACAAATTGAAGGCAGAAATCGACAAAAAGCGTACGTCCGGAATTAGTTAATAGAAAAGGTGTAATACTCCATCAGAATAGCGTGTTTTAGTGACCAGTCCAACATTGTTACAGTTTGGCTTGGAAATTTTCACTCAGCCGCCGTCTTCACCAGATATTGCACCTTCATGGTAGTCTTTAGAGAATTCTCTTAATTGTATATATTTAAATTCACTGGAAGACTGTAACATGTACCTAGAGCATTCCCTTGCTGAGAAAGATAAAACATTCTGGGAGGATGGAATTATGAAGTTGCTCGAAAGATAGCAGACAACAATGCAACAAAACTGTAAATATGTTAAAATAGTTTTTCGTACGATTGAACTTCTTGTTGTTTGTGTTGTTAACACGACATTTCGGCCGATCCATTCTTCGGCCTTCTTCGGTCCAAACGTCGTCTTAACAACAAAAACAACAAAAAGGAGTTCAATCGTCCGAAAACATATTTGAATGTTAATGACCCTTCTCAAAACTATAGAAAATATCTGTAAATATGTTGTTCAATAAAGTTAATGTCGAAAATAAAAAGTGTGTCGTTTATTTTCACTCAATAAACCGAACGAATTTCTTTTGTTACCTAATATAATTAATTGTTCCTATTGGGTGTGCCCAATGTTTGGAATTAGGAATTCTATTATTTTAGAGAAAAAACTGATGGGAAATGTGTTTATTTTTACAGCTATTTTTGTTTGTCGTAATAGTTTCTTGGTAATGGTTGATGGCCTGTTCCTTTAGCACGTATCATATGCATCATCTCTTTCATCAAAAGATTCTGAGGTGTTATCAAATTTTAAGATCAATACATTTTTCAAAAACGGATCGATCAATTAATTCTTTGAAAACAGACGTGCAGATCGACTGACTGGAAAACTGGAAAACACCTGATACTACAAACTGCGCTATGTTACTTTCATAAATGCAGCCAACTAATTATGCAGTTAACGTGGATGCAATCTTGAAAGTTCTTTTCAGTGGTCAGACTGCGGTATACTCTTGATATGTTATCAAGCACACTTGATACTACAAAAAAACAACAACAAAAGTTGGAATAATAATTGGTCTTCTCAAAGTAATAGACAATTCATTGAATTATTGTTTTCTTTATGTTCTCGATTTCGTTTATTTATTTGTCTGTTTAGTAATATTTGATTTAACGTACATAAAACTATGGCGGTGTTTAAACAGCATACACAGGCTCAATAAGTCATACAGAGAATCAAAAAAATATTTATTAAAAAGTATAATTAAACAATATATTCATCAGAAATTAACGCAACGCCATCGGAACCGGGGGGGGGGGCTTCAGCCCCCTAATAATTTGCGAATGTGTGTTCTTATTTTTTTTAGAAATGCTGCAAAAAGCTAGCATTAAGATTACAGAGAGAGAATACATAAACCAATTATCCCGTTTTTTTTCTAGTTCATAGGTGTATAATAGGCTTATCCCGAGTCTCGATTTCAATTTGATAAAACAAAGGGAAAAGACCATGACCTCTAGTTATCTTTGATTTCCAACGCGCATGGTTTGGAAATACACGATTTATCTTTGACTACAGTAATGTCGATTTCGTTGGGACTTGTCTACCTTGATCGCATTTTCACAAAGAGACTCAGGAAAGGTCTATTTCCATAACCGAGTCTTATTTAAATAGGAATGGGTACTTGAATGGTGCAGGAAACGTTAACCAGCGTGAATGGGGATGATGAAGATGAATAACTTCCTTTACTTGCAAATTACAACACTTCATTATCGATAGTTCTGTTTGTTAATTGATTAGCAAAACTTTAAGTGAAACCTTTATATAATTCATTCACATAAATATAAAACCTTCCTGTTCAAGTTAACTCGATTCTAGGGTAGATTTGCTTTTGTTTTTTTGCTTGGCTTTGACGGAATCTTAAAGATTTCAGTCATAGAAGTACTTGGCTTTTTGATACTGTATTCTGTGGATTTTCAATTCAACAACCGTAATGTCTAAAAGAATGTCTGATCGATCGATTCCAACAGATGCAAAGACAACGAAATGGTTTACAACAAAGGAAGAGGTGTCCCTCAAGAAAGTAGAGATGAAGAAAACTATGAGCAAGGAGTCGTTAGCGAGAGGAGAACAGAAGCAGAAATACCCACCTCATCAACTTCTACATCTGAACAAACAACCAGCGACTTATCAGATAATCCAAGTGCCCATATCAGATTATTGACAGAACCGAACCCTGACATTTGGAAAACAAAATTTCAAAAGGTCCTTCCAATCATCAATGTTTGACAAATTCAAGTGGTTGCAATATTCCGATCTGTATTAAAGCACTTCAACACAACATGATTTTGTTGTTTCACTGAGACAGGTTTCCAGAATTGGAACAAAGCATTGGCAAAAGATAAAAGGGTCCACAAACATATCAAAAGTTCGTAACGATGGTGTTTATGATCCCTTCTGGGAGGGAGTATTGAAAAGAAAAGAGAGCGCAATGTTGATGATGCAACACTACCTCACAAAAGGAGACTGCCACGTAGGCTTGATGACAACAATGCAGAAACCCAAGACTCCCCGACAACTCCAAAATTATCGCTAGATCTACTTTCAGAAAGAAATTGCATCAGAGAGAGATTTGACCAGCCAGATTTCCGAAAATACGTATTTCTACAGATGTTCCTGAAAGCAATCAGTAATCAGTCATGGGAAAACGAGTTAAGAGAGGTTCGCTCCAACTATAGTGATGATATCGACAAATAGTACAGCTGCCCTTTTTGCTTCCAACCGCAGATTTGCATTGACACAATTCACTATCTGTGATCTGGTTAAGATGTTTCAGAGACTTAACTATTTAAGATAAGTTGCAATGTCGGAGGTGATTAAAGTTGCAAAGTTTCTCTTTGTATTGCCCGTAACCAATGTTATCAATGAGAGATCTTTCTCCGTCATGAAACAAGTAAAAACATACTTGAGATCTACGACAACAAATAGCAGAATTAACCATCTAATGATGCTTCATGTACAGAACGAAAGAGTTGACAATATTGTTATGATTTGCGTATCCGGCCACCTGTGGCGGAAATGTAAGTGACCTCGATCACTTTAGGAGATGGGTATATGGCATCAATGTTGTAAACAGGAAATGGTAACTGGTCATTGACACCGTGACACACCACGTATGCATTGGGGAGATCTATAAAGCAGACCCAAAGAAATCATCCCTGCCTGGGAAGCGGACAGAAACCTCGACACTCAAAGAAGACAGGCAGACATCAGCGGAGCCGAAAGGCACGAAACCGCTGTCCCTGGTGGGGGACAGCCTGGCGGTTCTCCTTGTCTTCTTTCTTCCACTCTTCACTATCCGGCCGACAAAGATGTATGTTATGTAATAAACATATGTCCAGATATTTTTACAAGCAAGTCTTCGGCTTTCCTTTCTATCCAAGTCCAGGACACCCCGCTATATAACAATATAAGCTTGATTGACGTTGCAAACGAAGTTTTTGAAAGAGTAGACAGTAGAAAGCAGATTTTTGGATACTTTACGAACAGAGATTTGAGTAAGAAAATAAATGTAGCGCATAAAGCCAGGCAAGCATAGGTCACAGAACAACAATTTAAAGAAGTGAGCAATTTTTGCGTTTTGCGTTTTACGACCAGGGCAATTCCTTTCCAAAGTTTGAATCGCTAGGTTTTGAATCGAAGTGTTTTTGCTCGAGTGAATTGCACGGAGAAAGTAAAACTAATTGCTGTAAATGAATAAAAAAAAAAACCTCAGTTATAATCTTTCTGTCAATATGATTACTAAAAGAAAAAGTCTGTGAATAACTTACGAATAAAATACGTTGATTTCGGTCAGATTTTGAAGCTCTATTCAAAAAAATTCCCTTAGCAACCTTTTGTAACTATCTTCATTAATTAGATATATAAATATCATCATATATCCATCAATTAAATAGTGTACTTTTTACAATAGGAGTGTTTTCCAGCGATCTAAAGGGCGTGGTCTAAAAAGATTATGATATGAATTTTGCTCCGACGGCTTTGTAACGCAATACT
Organism: Architeuthis dux; assembly: GCA_006491835.1. Lineage (NCBI taxonomy): Eukaryota > Metazoa > Mollusca > Cephalopoda > Oegopsida > Architeuthidae > Architeuthis > Architeuthis dux. The sequence goes on from VCCN01006239.1 coordinate 635,053, forward strand.
GAAATTGAAAGCCTGTCTTTTGTTCTTTATTAAAATTTCAGTTTGGCACGACGGATGCATTGTTTCCCTCGTACTTTGACAAATTCATGGTGCGCAATCTGATAAAGAACAAACGACATTGCATAGTAAGATAGATGGAAGGCAAAGATATTTATGCAACAATAACAAATAGAAGTGTATTTAATGAATATAACAAGATTGTTGAATGTCGTCTTGCATTCAGATATGAGTATAACTATTTAAATATAGCTTTTTAAAATATTTTAAAGATGGATTAACTTCTTCAAAAGTCTTCTTTTTAAATTACGTGAATATTTTTACACACCGGGTACACACCGCACATCTACAATATATTTTAATAGATATAACTAAAAGGTTGCTAAACAAATAATTGGTCTTCTCAATCTTCTATCCTCAATTACATTGGTTCATTGTAGATGTTAAAATCTACGAGTACGAGTGTTTAGCACTGAACCTTTTTCCAATTGATTTTTTGCTTTACAACCAGTTTCTTTATGAACAAAAAAGATTTATTATATCAGTTTTTGTTCAATCCTTCCTTTTAATGATATATTTCTTTTTCGATCTTTCCTCCCATGTTATCAATCAATACAAATTAAATGCTGTAAACTGTAGATATTTAAATTCAAAGGACGAAATTATGTTGAACACTATTTTGTGATTTCGTCTTTCCTCACTATGAGTCAAAATAGTTTAATTTCATTATTGCGTTAATTTCTGATCAATATCTTGATTTATTATACTTTTTAATGAGATATTATATTTTTGGGATCCTCTATATGACTCTTTGAGCCTTTGTATGCTGTTTAAACACCGCCATAGGTTTATGTACGTCAAATCAAATATTACTAAACAAACAAATAGATAAACGAAATCGAGAACAAAATGTAAGCAAATAAGAAGTAAAACAATAATTAAATGAATTGTCTATAACTTTCAGAAGACCAATTATTATTCCAACTTGTGTTGTTTTCTTTCTAAGTTGATGGCAGCAACTTAAAATGAAAACAACACCGTACGGCGTACCATAATAAATAGTTTTAGTTTGTTCCTGCAAATTAAAGATTATCAAAATTGAACTACAGAAGTATTTAAATCACTAAAATAATTCAACTAATAATTTTAATTTTTGTATCTGTATACATTTGTTTTAGTTCCATATTTTGTCTTTGTTAGTCCGTCTTGCGCTGTGCTGCACTATGTTATCCGTGTACCGAATTGTCTTTGTTAGGTAAAGTCTTGCCCGGTAACGTTCAGATGTCGGCGCGGGATAGTCGTGCGCAGAGAAGTCGGGTCACGTCTATGACACTATTGCAGCCCTGGGCCAGAGTGCACTCAGCTTAGTAAATAACTACTGCACCCGGTGTGAAGGTATTGATAATGAATATATTTACAATGGCGTATCCAATCTTGCTGGTAGGAAGTTGTTATATTGCGTTTTTACCTTAGTAAAAAGGAATCGAAGAACTTTCCTATATTTCTGTGTGTGATTATTTTTTTTACTTGGGTTCATGCCAGTCCTGATAATTTTCAATGAAGTATCAAGCATGTCCATACTAATCATTTTTTTGTCATTTTCTTTTATCCTTTCTTTTATATATGTTCTACTTTCCATAAAGGAGAATCTACTTCTCTGTTTTTCTTGTTGATTACAATGTTTCATTTTCGCCGTTTCTTTTAAATATTGTATTTCTGCATTTGTTTTTCATTTCTTGGCAGCTTTCTCCACACGCTCTCAATTCACCACGATTCTATATCATTGGGAATTGATATTTTTTCCCATTTCTTTCATTGAATTATAATTGTTGTTCTTTCTCATTTTCTTTGCTTTCTCTTCTTAATTCTGGAGTGTCTTTCATTACTCCATTCCTTATCTTCAACCTATGTTCGTTACATTATATCTTATTTCTTATTTCTTTTCCTGCGTTCTTCTTCCTGTTATTCCTTTGTTTCTAACACCCTTTTCTCCTTTATGTCTTCTTTTTTCTATTCTTCCTAATTCCTTTCAACAGCACTTTATCTTTATTTGTTTCTTTCGTTCTTGCTTTCTTTCTTTTTTCTGCCTTTCCTTCTCCTATTATGTATTTCTTTCTGCTCCACTCTTTTATTTAGCAATCATTTTATATTCACTTTTTTAAATTCTTCTTTCTATTCTTTTTCATATGCTTTTTAGTCATTCCCCTATTTTCAATCTTCTTATTCGTTTGTCCTTTTTGTATAGATTCTTTCTATTTTTCTAGAATTCTTTTTCCATTTCCCACGTATTATTTTATGATGCTTACGCATAGCCAATTACTCATAAACATAAAAAATAATTCGCCTATGGTTGGAACCTCAAAGGATAGTAGAACATTTAATGAAAGTTCGCAGAGATTTTATTTTTGCGTAGCTTGCTTATTGAGTCGGTGTCAAACACTCTTACGCATGCGCACATACAGAGATAAGCACACATTAAACTATATTAGGCTATATCAAACCCCAGTCGAGGATGTAAATGATCGTTTCAGTGTCATTATATATATAGTGGGGAAAGAAGTATTTGCACACTTGCAAAATATGTATTTAATATACTTCCGATGCTTATATTTACTTTAGATTTACACAGGTGATGTATTTTGATAGAAGTTAACAATTACTAATAAAAAGTATATATCTCAAAACATACAAAGCAGAATAAAATATAAGCAATATTAACCGTGGAAAAAAAGTATTTGGATACTATTAAACATGTATCATACAGATGTTATTTAAGAGGAATGCAGCAGGGTTGATTTGTCTGCATCCCCATAGAAACTTTTGTAATATTCCAGCAATACTCCATTAGGATATAATGCCATCACAGTCATCATTCACTATTTCACCTTCTTGCAATGAGGTTGCCATGGTTAAAGTAAAGGAGCTCTAAACCGAACAAAAGAATGACATAATGAAACAACATTATGAAGGTTTGAGCTTCAGGGCCACTGCCCTGTCTGTACCATTGGATCGATTATTCTGAAGTGGAAGAAGTTTGGCATCACCAATAAACTTCCTCGAACTGATTCTCCATGGAAAATCATTTCACAAGCAACTCGAAAAATGCTAAGAAAATGAAAGCTAATCCAATAGTAACTCGAGATGAGATCCAAGATGATTTAAGAGCAGCTGGTACAGCAGTTACTAAAACATCTATTAGTAATGAACTGCATGTGAATGGTTTAAAATCCAGTACATGACGGAAAACACCTTTGTTGAAAAGAATGCACCGTGATTCGCTGATGGAGTTCGCTGATGAGCATTGAGAGAAGCCTAAATATTTTGGAAGACCGTTCTTTGGTCGGACGAAACAAAACACCTTTTGATTACAACCTAGCTCATCATGTCTAGATCGAAAAAGCCCCATTCCCACATTAAATCACAGATGTAAAAATGTCATGGTTTAGGGGAGTTGATTATTTCAATGGTACGTTAAAGGAACCAAGACTGGAGTGATGTATCGGAGTATTTTGGATGTTAATTTGTTCTCTTTGGTGCAACAGTTGGAGCTTGAAGGGGGGGGGGTCAATAAGATAACGAACCGAACCATAAAACTAAAGTAATGTTTAAGTCTTTTAACTTTTTAGTGTAAATACAATTGTTTGTTTTTGAAATTTATTTTTTAAAACCTTTATTTCGTGCTGATGGGTATATCATACCTTTATATGACCATTAATTAACCATGCGTTTTCAGGTTTTATGTTACGTTGTTAAATTTGCACACATAACTTACATGTTGTACTTTTAGAGTGTGAATAAAATAGAATAAAGTAGAATTGATTTCCATTTGTTTTCCTTTACTTCATATAGATTAGGATCTCAAAATTGTTCTAGGTGCAGATATGATATGACTGGAAGTTTTTCAAGTGTTGTCTCTAGATGAGTGCTTTAATGTTTTCTTCTTGTCCCAATAAGTCTGCTATTTATGGATTTAATTAGATGCTAACAAACTGTATTCGTTTTTAATTGAACTTGACATACATGTGTAAACTTGGAATTTAGGATTACAAGACGAAATAATTAATATATTTTAATAAGCTAAATATTATTAATTTCTTAATCAATTTACGATTTTATATTCGCTCGATGAAAATGTGTTTTCAAAACCCCAACGAAAAATATTCTATATGGAAACTTTTCTTTGTTTTTGCTTGGCGTTCTTTAAAATATTTTTGAATTTAGAATATGTAACCTAGGAAAACATATAAAGTTATGTGTTGCTAAATAATGGTCGTGGAAAGTATATTTAAAAAATTAATTTTGCCTCTGTATGATATAGGGCATCCTAAAGACTCGTCAATATCTCTTCGAGCAGTGCGATTACTTCATTATATAATCAGTGGGCTTGGGTGGGAACCGTTACATTCTCCTTTTCCCAGAAAATGACTCAGAAATATCCCCTGGGCCTGATATGTGAAGTTGAGCTGCCTTTGTTATCTCTTGTATATTACAGCACTTGCATGTTTTGTCAATGTTTCTTCTCTCCTGTGGCTACATATTTCAATAACATTATATGCTGAAGGCTAATACTTGTCCTATATGCTATCAGATACGGTTTCATAGCTATAACCTCTTCGCGAGAATGTTTGGATTTCGTCAATTTTGAAGACTAATGGAATAATACTATCAAACATTTCAGTGCATGAATACTTTTAGTTACATTGGGTAAAAACCTTGCGCGACTCCATATCCATATGAAATAGCTCTGCGCTTGACAAGTGTTTGTTTACAACACGTACTGACTTGTAGATGTGGATGTGTCTTATAGAAACTAGAAATAAAACGATAAACATGTTTATGGGGGACGTATTTTCGATCAGTAACTTCTAAATTAAGATTACTAAATGGCAACTGATGCAATCAGTACCATTATCCATAAAGGAAAGTGCCCCAAAACGAAAGGAGACGATAAAGACATTGGCAATTACCGGCCTATTACTTTACAACCTAACATTTACAAACTATTCTCGAAAATACTTATAAATAGATTAACAAACACTTTAGATGAAAACCAACTGCGCGTACAGGCAGGCGTTGGAAGTGGTTAATCGACAATAGACAACCTACACACATTAAACTAGTTAATCGGAATACAACAAACCACTTTGTTTTGCTTACTTAGACTATGAAAAGTCCGTTGACTCAATAGAACACACGTCTCAAACTCCAAGGTGTAAATGATAATTATATTAAAGCAAGTGAGAATATATATGGAAATGGAACTGCAATAATTATACTTCATAAAGATACACGATACAGATTGGAAAAGTTGTAAGACAAGAGGATATAATATTACCAAAGCTCTGTACAGCGAACCTTGAAAGCACCTTTTGGAAAAAAGACTGGGAAAACGTGAGTGTAAGAAAACGGAAATTTTAAGGTACTGTGATGGTATACTATCAGAAACCGCGGATGATCTGCAAAACATTCTAAGGGATCTATATAGAGAAAGCCAAAAATAGGGTTAAAGATGAACAGGACAAAGACAAGAGTGATGTTCAATAGTAGACTCCCGGAAAAGACCATAAGAATAGAGGATGAAACCTTAGAAAAGGTTAAGGAGCACATTTAACTAGGTCAGGCGATAAAGCTAGAGAAATACTACGGAAATGAAATAAGACGGCGGATAACGATTGGCTGGAAAGCAATTGGTATAAATAGTAACATACCGAAAAGCAAATTGCCAATATGCTTAAAGTATACAATCAATGCAGCATACCAGCTATTACATATGGGTGCAAAACATAGGAATTTACAAAACCACTCGAAAAATAACTCAAAATCGTACAGAGAGCAATGGAAAGAGCAATGTTAGGAATAATTCTTAGCGTGAGCTAACTGATTGGTGCCCGTGGGAGAGTAAACGCAGTAGGAAAAGACCAGACATAAGATGGAGGGATGAAATAGAAATGTGTGCCAGTAAGACATGGCAGAGGTTAGCGCAATCACGCTCGTGATGGAATTAAATAGGAAAGGCCTTCGTCCAGCAATGAACTTATAACGTCTGATGATAATTATATATATCATCAGCATCAGCAGCAGTAGCTGTTATAAGTCCACTGCTGACCAAAGGCCATTCCATCTCCTTCCATGACGACCTAGATTGTGCTAGCCTCTGCCACATCTTTTCTATTTCATCCCTCCATTTTGTATCTGGTCTTTTCCTACTGTGTTTACTGTCCCATGGGCCCCAATCGGTTAGCCTTTCCCTCATCTATTGTCATCTCTTCTTGCTAGGTGACCAGACCATCTCCATTTTTGCTGTTTAATTATTTGTATAATATCCTTTACTCTAGTTCTCCCTCTAATCTATGTTGATCTTTTTCTATCCTTAGAGTTATCCCTAGCATTGCTCTTTCCTCTTTGTGATATAAGTAGGTTTTCAGCTCGTTTTGTTAATGTCCATGTTTCGCATCCGTAGGTCATGACTGGTATTATGCAACTGTTATATACTTTACGTTTTAAGCACATTGGCAGGGTAATCTTCAAAATGTTGCTATTCATAGCGAATGCTTTCCAACCTATCGTTATGCGTCGTTTTATTTCGCAGTCATGGTCTTTTTCTAGCTTTATTATCTGTCTTAGGTAGATATATTCATCAACCTCTTCTAGGGTCTCTCCTGTAGGCCCTTTTGGGGGACTTTATCGTTAAACATTACTTTTGTCTTTGTTCTGTTCATCTCTAAGCCTACTTTTTACTTTCCCTATTTAGATCGGTTAACATGTTTTGTAATTCTTCGGATGCTTCCATGGAAATGTCGCCAGCGAATCTTAAGTGGCTTAAGTATTCTCCATCTATGTTTATTCCCATTCCCTCCCAATCAGTTTTCCGGAAGATGCTTTTAAGGCTCGCTGTGAATAGTTTAGGTGATATTGTATCCCCTTGTCTTACTCCCTTTGCTATCTTTATCTAGTTTGTATCTTTGTGTAGTCTAATTATTGCAGTGCCATTTTCTTATATGTTTTGGATAATTTGTATGTAATTCTCATTAACGCCTTGTTCTCGCATTGCGTTGAAGACTGCCATGTGTTCTACCAAGTCAAATGCTTTCTCATAATCTACAGATGCCAAACAGAGTGGTTTGTTGTATTCTAAGGACGTTTCGATTAGTTGGTTTATTGCATGTAGGTGATCTATTGTTGAGTAGCCGCTTCTGAAGCCCGCCTGCTCGCGTGAGTATTTTTGTGAATAGTTTATATATGTTAGGTAGTAGTGTAATCGGGTGGTAGTTGCCGAGGTCGTGCTTATCTCCTTTCTTGTGGAGTAGGATTACTATTCCTAGACAGAAGTTCTTAGGAACCTTTATTTCTCTTATACACTGCGTGAATAGCTGTGCTAGTTCTTTGTGCAAGATTTCTCCTGCAGCCTCTAGAAGGTCTCTCGTTATGCCATCCTCGCTTGGGGTATTACCGAGTTTCATATTTTGTAGAGCAAATACTTTTGTCAATTTGTCCCTATTTATAATAAGTTTGACATTTCTATCCTTTAGTGCGAGCATCTGTTGCTTGCCAGTATGATCTGCGGATCTTCCCCTTTCTGATAGCCTCTACCTTCCTTTTTGTGTTTTTCTTTCTTTTTTCTCTTCTTGTTCTTTTATTTATTAATTTGTTAAGTTCTGATTTTTGTTTTCGTTCTCTTTAGTTTCTATCTCCATATTTATTCTCTGTTCGATTAGTTTTACTGTTGCTTTACAGTATTTCTCTGTATGTACATACATTTGTATTGCCTACCATCTCTTCTGCTTCCTTAATTATATTTGCCAGACTATTACTCTTTTCCTCTATGTAACTGTCGGTATTCCACAAGGCCTGGACTATGTTCTCTATCGCTACTGTGAAGTTGCTAATGTTCTTTATCTCTATATTATTGGGACATCTGTTCTTCTTAAGAATCATTTTATTCCTTTCAGTTTTAAAGTTAAATTTAGTTCTATACGCTACCATTCTATGATCGCTTCCTATGTCTACGTTGTTTATAACGGTAACGTCTTTAATGTTATCGATCTTGTCAGTTAGTATGAAGTCGATTACGTTTTTTGTTGTGCCATTTGGGCTTTTCCAAGTCCACTTTCAACCATCCCGTTTTTGAAAGAATGTATTAGTTATCTTTAAACCGTATCTCTCTGGGAAATTTACTAGCATGTCACCTCTCTCATTTCTCTGTCCTATTCCATATTTTCCTACGCCAGATTCTCCAACCTTTGCTTGACCTACCTTAGCATTAAAGTCTCCCATGAGTATTGTGTAGTTAATCTTTTCTCTGTCCATTATCTTACTGATGTCGTCATAAAACTCTTCGATCTCTTGGTCAGAATCTGGATTAGCTTTAGTGTGTATCTTTTGCTTAATCTAATTGTTATCCATGCTATTCTGTGTGATATACTGTAAAGACCTATTACGTTTCCTGCGATGTTATTATTGACTAAGAATCATACGCTACTGATTTCGTTATCCTTTCTCCCTTTAATAGAATAGGTGGTCACTTACCTTAAGCTTTAGAAGGTGTTCACCTTTTCTGTGGGTTTCACTTATACCTACGATGTGCCAGTTGATGTTGTCCAATTCCATTTGTAGATGGTCTAGTCTATGGTTCTCCGCTATGCCATGAACATTGTGTAGATCTTCATGTTGTTTAATTTGTTTAATGTCCAAGAGTGTGTCTTGCTTAGACAGTGTATGCTCGCATTCGAGGGCACATTGCCTGCAGGCATACGAAGCAATGCGGTTGGACCTTTGATAGGCGATGATCAAACAGGAACGCTACGATATTTATGTGGTTGTGCTGTCATATTGGATTTGGGAAAGTGGTGGCTAATTTAGCTCACCCGTTGCCAGTGAGCATTCAGGTTGGTGCCACCTTATTCGGTATATTCGGTGTGTCCCTATATATCTATAGGGGGTCTTTATGATCCACGCCGTCTTAGACGGTACACCATATATCTATAGAGCTTTCTCCATCCGCCACCTGGGGACGTGCAGGGTAGCAGAGAGATCCTGCCTCCTCCAGTTTCTCTATTTTTTTAAATCGGTGTTGTCTTGAAAAGGACATTGTTTTGGGGGACTTTTGTTGGTTTGGTCATTTGGCTTATTTCTTTTAAGTCTCGACTTAGTAAGAGCCCACATATGTCTTTTTGTTCTCATTTACCATGACGGTACGAGGACTAGGTCTTCGGACTTCATCAAATGTCGCTTCAGATTAGAGAATGGTTGATACTACCTTCTATCTTCCTATATACGTACGTGGGAGCGAAGGGGCTATTCTCATATGCTTTTTCTCAACTTCACAAGGCTGACAATTTTTTCTAGGTTTTTTTTAAACAATGGAAGATGAAATCAGCAATTTAAACAATACAATTACGATTTAAAAAATATTAGTAGAGGATGTATAGAATGTTTGGGACTTACCATCTTACCCGTCCTGATGTCACGGACCTCATAAAATGTCGCTTCAGATAAGAGAATGGTTGATACTACCTCCTATCTACGTACGTGGGAGCGAAGGGAGGAGTTGGGGGATTTTCATATGCGTCAGCACTTCTGTCTAGGATCATAGCATCTGTGTGTGCTGCCTAGGTTCAAAGTGTCGCTAACCGGCCCTCAGCCTAGGATCAGAGTGTAGCATATGTGTGCTCAATGAAATATTATGCATATTGCGTTTTATATGTGATTTCTAACACTCACATTTTGGGGTAAAAATCGGTGACTGGAAAACAAGTTACAGGGAAAAAGTCCTGGGAAGAAAGTCATAAAGTATGGAAATGTGCGGTAGGGAATAAAACACCATAGGAAAAAAGTAATAGCGTTTGTTCCTGGGTAGGAAAAAGTAATTTAGAAACAAATTGCTAATTACTTTTTACTTTTTTTTTTTAAATCGCCTCCATGATGTAATGTTTTTTTAAAATCCGTAAGAAGATTTGAAAACACGTGTCAAAAGTTGCACAGTTTTGATTTTGAAATATGGATATTTTTAAAAGTGAAATAACTATTCGATATGTGTGGAGAACTTTTAAAAAAGAGTTAAACAAAAGCTGTTTTGTGTTGAATATAAAAAGACGATTTAGGTATAATCTTTCTTAAGATAATTTAATTAAAAATGATAAAGCCTGGATATAATACGTAATTGGGTCAATTTATTTTTCTTCGGAACTTTATAAGCTTTTAATTAACAAAGGTAATAAAAAAAAATCCAATTGCAGTTTTTAAAACAATTCTCGGTGAGGTGAAATATGTATCAACTTTGCATTTCATTTTATCGTGAAAAATCTTCGTAAAACCAGGTTTTTGCTTTTCAAATTATAAACCTTTTCCAATATTGGAGGGAGACGAACTCTTTTTTCCCCAAATCTTGAAAATGCCCTATTTTTGTAATTATTTTCCTTTAATGAACTATAT
>VCCN01006239.1:682702-703517 GCA_006491835.1 Architeuthis dux
CGGTTTAAAGAAATCTGGGAGAGAGGATTTGTTTCGCAAATTGGAAGGAAAGCTGTGGGAGTAAGTTGTTAGTATAAGGCCTATGAACAGTGTTCATTAATATAGTAGCGGTCTATTATTGGAATGGGAGTGAAGCGTATTCATTCATTTAGTAGTAGTCTGTTACTAGGGATGGGAATGAAGAGAGAGTATAAAGGTCAGTATGTATGGGAGAGGGGATTTCGTTTTCCTTTCTTCCTGCGCAAGTTTTTTTGCGGGGTGGGGGAGTCTAGATTTCTACGGGCGGGGAATTTTCGATTTCAAGAAATTTATACAAAAATTAAAACCGAAATTAAAATTAAATATTTTATCTGTTGATTTCAAGAAATGTATACAAAAATTAAAACTGAAATTAAAAATTAAAAATTGAAATGTTTTCTCTGTAGTTAGAAGTTAGAAAGTCAATTAAAAGATCTTTGAATGTCGTTATAACTTGAATCGGCGTTATTAATTTAAACTCTAAATTAACAAATTACAATTTAATGCAGGTTTTAAAGTTTTAATAAAGTGTTTTTATTTTCTTCTTCTTTGTATAATATTGTCTATGTTCATTTTGTAAAAGGGGAAAACTAAAAATGTTGGTTCTAATGAGATGTATTCGCCTATATGTTTACGGACTTTAAGAATTCTTGTTGTTGGGTCTCGTATGCGTTTTCTGTGCACAGTAATTCTTTTTCTAATGTTAGTTGTTTCTCCTATACACTATTTATTTCCCTCTACTAGGCGTGTACACAGTCCACGATTTAATTATTTTTCTCTGGTTATGTTCCTTCAGTGTACGTGGCTTTTGTCAGTAGTTGTTTTAAATTAGTTGAGGTTTACTAGTAATTATTGGAAATATTGTTAGGATGTTATTCATATGAAGGTTTCAATTTAAATGTGAATGTCTTGTTTTATTACTTTGAAAACTTCAGGGTTTAGTGGGTTGTAAGTGATAACAAAAGGATAATGGTTGTTCTGTGTTTTCCGCTAATAATTGTTATCTATCCGATTGTTTGGCTTTTCCAATTCCTGCTTTAATTAAGGATAATGTTGTCTTTGTAGGAATCTTTGTAAATCTTTGAGTCTTAAATTTAATGTTCCCTGTTTGGATATTATTGTTTTTAAGCGTCGTGCTAACATGAATGGAACACTAACCTCGGTGTGTTTTGGTTGACATGAAGAAAATAATAAGTAAGCTTTACTGTCGGTTGTTTTGTAATATATATTGGTTTGAATTTCTCTTCCGTTTATATATATATATATAGAGAGAGAGAAAACGCATACCAGACTCAACAACACGTCAAAAGTCAGTAAGCATATAGACGGATACATCCCCTGAAGGATTAAACAGTAAATTAAACCACCCGACAACATTTAATAACTCACAGACACATACGAACTCATCTCTACAAATCGAATGATAATAACTGAATGACCAAGGACTACATACATACACTTCTACATGTAAACATGATGGATATTCCCAAAAACAGTCTCAAACATTATACGTTGCAAGAATAACGAACACAATGGATATTTCATTACCTGGATAAGGATGTGGTAGACATAAACACTGTACATTACGGATCTCATAATTAACTATGTCTCACCTACACACACGAACTTCGTTAAATGTAGTAGTTCTTTTGTATAATTCGGCTGCAATTCGTTTAATAAGCTTGTTTAATTCTGTGCTGATTCCTTTACACTGGTTTGTATTTATGATTATGTTTATTTGTATATTTTATTTTTATTTTGTATATGTATATTCTACCATTTATGTTCCAAGGTTTTTTGAAGTCAATACACACACCGTAACCTACTTCAATGTTACGCACTCATGCTAACCCACACACACCCTCTTTTCACCCTACGTACTCTTACACATACACAGACCACACCAATACACACGTACTTAACTCTGACTCACACATCCTAATACGCACACGCACTCACACACGCAATAATACACACACACACACACTCACTCTTGACATTAATCTCCTAACAGCAGGGGTCAACAGCCAAACTGATAACCGGACACCAAGGACCAGACAGGTTCCTGAATATAACTTACCCACACACTTTCTCTTTTCACCAAGGACAATACTGACCATCTCCAAGACAACCTGCATATATCACACCTTTCCCACACCCTACACTAACCCGACCACATTATCATACTCACGCCAACTCACACATCCAATCAGCCAATCAGAAAACACATGTACTTAATAGGCCCTGAACATGTTTATTTAACATAGTTACAGGATGCTAGCATTTTGGTCTCTATCAGTTCCCAAATATGCGAAAGAATAAAAACAATAATGATCTCTTTCATATATACACTTCTGATTTGTCTCAAATTTATTCCTACACCTATCTCTCTCTCTATCTCTCTCTCTCTCTCTATCTCTCTCTCTATATATATGTGTGTGTGTGTGTTTTGTGTTTTTAAAGAAACACAAGAATGTTCATATCTATTAGATGAATTTTCGTCACGGAAGAAAATATTTTGTTGTCCTTGTTTAGTAGGATTTGTGTTTGATATCACATGTCGCTGAGATGCCAATTTAAAACTTCACGGTGCTTAAGATTGTTATCAAGATATCAGGTGTTGGAGCAGAGCACAGGGGAATGTAGATTCATGCTTTGCGCGAACACCAGCAACGACAAACGTAATTTGAACTCGTTTCACAGATTCTTTGTTGATAGTCGCACTTCGTATACGCACTTCGTGTTTAATGTTATATCATTCTGAATTTAATCTCTCTCATTATTTAGTGTTATATTCATAGACATGCAAAGATTCGTGGTTCATATGGATGCAACCACACGAACCAGGAATCTTTTCACTTAAAGTTGTTCTTTATCATTTAAAAAGTAAATAACTATGTTACTTCATTGATCATTTATAAGCTCATACACGCACACACGATATCAAATGTAGACTCTTTAAAGAATTATCAAATTCAGTTAAATGAAGATTGATAACAATACTACGTATATACGCAAGGAAAATAACTGATAAAGAAATAAAAGTCTGTTTATCTAGAGACAGCAGACATTTTGGATGCCAATCTGGAGCCATTTACATGGTTTGTACGCCAAATCTTGGGATTATTACATAAATCAACTCATTAATTGTTTTTCCAGGTAATATAAGTGAAACTCTCATCGTATAAAATAACAACAGCGCAGAAATGTGATAACTATGAGACATTCGTAAATAGAAAACGATAACGTAATGCCATATTTCCACCGAAAAATCTCACATTCTGATCAGTTACACAGCAGCTGCTTCAAACGTCCATAAAACTCGCGAAACAACTCCAGAAAGTTACATACCCAAATTTAAGAAAGTAAAACAGATATCTAAAAATACATATTATGAACGAAACTTATTCTTCTTTTAAATTTTCGTTTATTGTCAGTATTTATCAGTTTTTGTCAGTTCTTTTAAAAGGCATTGTAACATAATGGATAACACAGAGAGAGAGAGAGAGAGAGAGAGAGAGAGATGAGTAATTCAGAATATCTATGACTATTTCTCCGACATATTGCCGTAGGTTACTCGAGTTGCGAAAATTCTTTATGTGCCAAATTTTAACTTGCTGATTCTCTCTATAGAATTGGCGTGCGTTCTTTTTACATGCGACGAAGATTGCATGTAGCCTGCGTCTTCATAATACAAAAGCTAAAATCCTTAATAATAGCATAAATGAGGAATATGGTTAATCTAATCTGCGAATGATACTGCATGTTGATCTTTAATGAGGTAGTAGAGAAAGAAATAACAAAATGTTGAACAAGGGATTTGGAAGCTATCACAACATAGGATTAGGTGACTAGCACCAGTTAGTTTAAATGGTTTCAATCCTGTTTCATAACTGTAGACCGTGGAGTATCCAGCTAGGACCCCTTCCAAAAAGGTTATTAGGCGATCTAAAACATGATGCTACCATTGATCCCACATTTTGTTCTTGCCATGTTGGACAGCCACGATATTTTTTAAAGTCAAGATCACCTCCACTAGCTTTGGATCACAATTATAGAATCTCTGTTAAACTCGTACTCGTATATCTTTTAAAGCTGTCCCTTGTCTAGCAATAGCATAAACCCGAAACACTAGCTATCAATGCTTCTCTTATAGTATGAAAAGTGATATCTGCGATATCATTTATCTAAAATAAAGCAAATTAAGTAAAAAAGATAAAACAATAAGGTTTTACCCAGAGATTTGTTGTCTTTTTTACTCATTCGCATAGGAATGTTCTCATTAATATTGCTTGTGCCAAATGTGTATTGTAAAGATTAATACATTCTGAATAGTGGCTATATAGAGATTCAATGTACTCGGCATAAAACTCAATTATGTGTGTTTGCTACCAGCTATAAATTATATGTGGCTATTGAATTTTGTACACAAAACTATCGATTCGACACAGACTATAAACATGAAGCAATGAATATGCATTTTCATTGTTTGAATTTATCCAACTGGTGTCTTAGAAATTCTAATATGCAAATACACAATCATGAACTGTATTCGTGACTTGACTGATTTTCTTTCAATGGTTCCATCGATTTTCATTGTTTTGCAAATAAAATCATGGTGACAATGTCAACATGATATAATATCCGTGTGTGCACATTTACGGCCGGTTAGAATCAATATCACGTACATATACAAATCATGGATTTCCAAAACAACTTTATTTTTAATAGGCATAGTGTAATATATATATATATATATATATAGTTGTGTGTACATATACCACTATATATTCAATGTATACGGATGTATGTATATGTGCGTGAGTGCACGTGCGAGTGTATATCTATGAATACAATTTTCTGCGCGCAAGTAACTGTATACTTTTTCGCCATGTACTATTAATTTATAATTAAGCAAATATGCGGGTTTTGGTTACTTATAATCTTTGACATCTGGCCTTTTAAATAATCTTGTATGTTCCATGCCTTCATAGAACTTTTCGTTATGCCCATTATGTAATTACTTGATGTATTTGTAATTTTGGGAGTAACGTAAAATGTTTAACAATTATAAGACAAAATTCATACAGTTTAAATTAGAAAGCGAATTTTCACATCAATCGATAAAACTAAATTGCAATATTTTTGTGAATTACCTGCCTTGTGTTTTATTGATTAAAAAGTAGGATCATGTTATATCGATGAAAACATACCAGAAGCATTCTTTGTAGTACAGTAATAATTATTAAATGCAATATCTAATTTCAGCTGGATTAAAATATGTGTTTGGACAAAATGAGTTCTCAGATGAACGGGAAATAAAGCAATTATCACCAAATGTAAGAATATTGGTTCAAGACAGGCTGCTCGGACGTAATATGGGTAAGTATTATATAACTTGATCTGTTATTCATAAATATATATGCAGTTTGGTGATGTCCTTATTAAACCATTCTTTTGCGTTTTAAAACTTGTCTAATGAGTAAAGTGAGCGTTGATTTTAGACAGGTGTTTTATTACAAATAAATATGATAATTAGTTCATGAACAATATAATAAACCATTTTATTTTTAGGTAGATCATTACTGGATAGGCATCTGAAGTTGAGTTATAATCTAATCCCACAAGCTATTGAAAGTGAGATCGTTCTTTGATTGGTCACCCACGAGTAGGTTATGCCCAAATTACGCTTGTGCAATATATATAGAATTAAATAGTTTGTTATTAAAAAGCTTGATGGAAGCTACCTTTTTAACTTATTTAACACCAATGCGTCCTTTCCCTAAAACCGATAGATATCCATAAAAGGTTAATTCTGAACGTTTATGTTTGCAATAATTGATTTCCAACACAGTCTAAATGTACAAACAGATAAGCACCTAAGAGCATAAATACGAAAAATAACGCTTAAAAACAAATTGAATCGCCACATGTATAATAACAGTATTTTTCGAAGTACTGATAATAACATTAGGATATCTTACAAGTCAATTCTTGTTCCAAACCATATTTTACTGGGCATTTAGATTGATTGATTGATTGATTGATTGTTTCGTTTAACGGCATACCGACCCTTGGTGGGTCATTTAGTGCCAGATTCAGTAGGGGATGGGTGGGGAAATCCCATGTCCACGTGACTAGAGACTTGAGGGTGGGAATCCCAAATCCCTGTCGCTGAGACAAATGCCACGAGGACCGGGATAAGCTGTACATATTTTACTAAGCTGTTTGGTCAATTACAAGGCTACAATTATGCGGTACCTAGTGAGAATGAACTCATATCACTAACAGTGATCTGCGGGATTAGCTTATTAACCATACCTCGCTACAGTTTACCATAGATTGGTGCAATGCTACACCAGTAAGATCAAACCAACTGGCGACGGTTTGTCAGACTAGCTGGTTAACCATCTCTGTTCTATATGCGCCTACCGTGTGTGAGCAGAACGTATTAAAGCAATTTTTTCTTCATTTATTCGAGCGTTTGCACAAACATTTCACGTGTGCGTGTGCTTGTCATGGATGAATGAGCTTCTATTTATTTCTTTGAGTCTTTGAACTTGTACAACATTTTTGCATGACATTTTATGTTTGTTATTTTAAGATATTGCAGTGCGTGTCAGTTGAAAGAAATGATTTCACTCAGCTGTGTTTTTGTTTTTACTGTAAAGCCAGAGCAGAACATAATCCACATTCTATGACAAGTATTCAACTTTTCCTTTATCTGATTGTCTGCATTCAATTCTTAGATAGATTAGTTAGTCATTCAATAGAAACCGTCACGTGACCAACGTCTTATGGCATCATGTATTCGGGGTGATCAATTAAAAAATTGGAAAAAAGGATGATCAATGAATAAGTTACTTCTCTCGCATTTTGTTGGGCAGTGATCACTAAAAGAATCTGAATTTTCAAAAAGCAAGCGGGCACAAACTAGTGATCAATTTAGCATCACTTACATTTCAAATTGAACCCCCCACTAAAAACCTATTCAGGAGGGATTTTCAAAAAACAGAAACACCGTTTTTTGTAGACATAATAAGGAGTACATGTTAAAATGTTCAACCCTCTAGCTCCATTCGTTCAGCCTGTACGCGTGATACATACACACATAGACAGCTAGCCAGCCAACCAGCTAGGCAGACCAACTTGAAAACCTATGTTGACAGTTTTGGTGACAGTTTTGGTTGACGGTTTCTAATAAAACAAAAAGCATATTCCGATTGGGTCAGGCACTGTCACACTCATAAGTGTATATATTATTTTATTATAAATGTCCAATTTCTTGACTCAAGCCTGGCCCAGTAAGGATCGAACACACTGCAGGAGTAATGGTCTTCAAGAATAGTTTGCTAACCACTACTCCAAACAGAATTATCAAACTTAATTTAGTCTGGCACAAAACCACTGTATTAGGCTACCCAGTTAAGATCGAACTTACTACATAGTGAATTGGTGGTAATATTAGCTTGCTAACCACGGTAGGCACCGTATTCAATAAGCTGAGATCAGACTGGCTTATACACACAGCATAGGGGCAACCAGTGAGGATCGAAGTCTTCATAGTAGTAGTAAAGATCTGTGAGACAAGCATACTAAGCATTCATTTTTCTTTATTTACTATTGCTTAGATTAAAGCGGGAGTTGAAGTGGTAGTCGAATCGCTGATAAAGAGTTTCAGACTTGACCAAAACAGTTTAGAAAAAAAGAAGATACAAATTACACTAAATTACACCTGGTGGTCGCCAAGACGAATTAAGTTGTAAAATACTAAACCAAAGCATCTGGAGATGAAAAATAATTTTAATTAAATTATAATCATAAAGCGAACTCAGCGGTGGCACAGAACCTACAACTGTTACGGCCAAATCGCTTTGGACACACCGGTTCTCGCACGATCACCGAAGTTAAGCAACGTTGAGCCTGGTCAGTACCTAGATGACAGTCTGGGAATACCAGGTGCCGTAGGGAGCTGGAGATCATGTAGAGTGCCTCTAGTGGCGATCCCGTAAATCCTCACAAGGAGGAGACCGATCTCTACACTACGCTCAATAAACCTCTAGCCTACACCCTGAAACCTCTGACTGGCCAGGCTGTGAGTGAAAAGAAATGAATGAATAAATAACCATAGTGATATAATTAGCCAGCTAGTCTCACTAACCATTTCAACAAAAGTAAGTTCGATCCTCACTGGGTGTCCCCCTAATATGACTATGTACCAAATCAAGTGAAGCTTAATAAATATTTTGTGCGGTCTTCGGTAGAATAAAGATTAGCAAGTTAATCCCGCAGATCATTGCTAGCGTAGTGAGTCCGTTTCTCACAAGGTGCTCCACTGTGGTACCCCTGTACCAGATTATGCCATGGTTAGTTACTATCTAAACAATTCATACGATCATAACAACTAATTAATAACATAATACTAAGTGATCAGCATACGTACAACCAGGAAATAGCTAATATTTTTCGTAACATTTTTCTAGCTCTGCTTTTTAAGACAGTAAAAGAAATCTACAACGTAAGTAACAGATTAAAGCTGGCCCTATTCAGAATTGAGCAATTGTCATTTCATGATTATAATTTCAGATTATTTACTGTATTTCGATTTCATATGTTGAATATGATTAGTTGAACATGTAGTATAATCGTCTTGTACATGTTCTGCCGACAAGAGACGTCTCGTTCCAGGGCTGCATATGTACGGGAGAGATGAATCTGTGGAGGGAAATACTACAGTTTGGTCCATACCGGAGAAAGGGCTCTCCCCATGTGGCTGGAGAGAAAGACGGCACAATTCATTATTCTCAAGGAAAATATGGGTTGCATTTATTTATTTACACTTCGATACAGGGCCGGTCCGCGTATCAAACAGGGTATTGAATTCTGTTTCGTTCAAGTTTTCCTAGTTACATTACTATATGACTGACGTGGTAGTTGCGTGGTAGCAGTTCAAACCAGGCCGTACTGGTTTCTATCCTCACCCTGACGAGTGAAGAGGCAAGCTCCTAGGTTGTTGACCCGTCGCTCCTGTGTCCCCAACTCTAACTGACTCCCAATTTAAAATCACCGCGCACTAAAACATCTCGACGGAGCTGATTGGTCGGACGCATTTCTTTGCTCTGACTTCCGTGTGATCCGTTTGTCCCAAATTCTGGTTCGGAATATGTCACCCTTCAACCGATGGCACTAATATAGATAGAGATTCTGTGGTAACAATTAAATGGACGTGCTTTGTATTCCATTCAATGAATTTCAGATGCACGTCATGCTTCCTATAAATAAATATCTTACAACACAAATAACACTGTCATCCCGTGAAATAGACTTGTATTATATCCAAGAGGGAGATCTCATTTGCTTCAGCCTCATATAAAGATATTTGCAAGAACGAGATCGCTAGAAACAGACTCTCAAATTCAATACATACCATATTTGCTTTCAACTAATGTACCTTCTTTAAAAACGACAGACATCACGATTTTGAATCTTTGCAGGAAGTAATAAAAAGTAGTGAATGAATAATTCATAAAGAGATGTTCTAAAGGTTACCAGGATAAGAAGTTGGACAAAATTCAGTCTTATTGAATGGTTTGGTTATTTTGCGTTTCGTGGTTACCAGAGCCACCCGGAAGACACAATCTCCTTTTATGCGAAAAGTGGCTTGGTAAATGAATATTCCTCCAACTTCACACACCCTCAGATTCCATTATAGCCTCCCTTGAAAAAAGTTCAATTTCAATAAAACGGTTATTTTTACTTAGGGAGAATTTATTTTGCTGAAACGTTTTCGTGTTCTGAGTTTCGCAGGGGAGAATGGCTTGAGCCATAACGGGAAGCAGAGGTAAAATGTATGACAATATTTCATTGGTATAATGCAATATCATTACGCAAACACAAAAGAGTTCGACCACTGGCGGACATTTTCCACCACTATTTTGTTCATTCAGCATCGATCACCTCGAGTGCTAACTGTGTTTTGCCCTTAACTTGTGAAGTAGAACGTTAATTAACATTCTTTCGTGATTAACGTGTTAATGGATATTCTGCATCTTTCTTATTTTCAATTTTTAAACTACACCTATCTTAGAGGATCCGTGACTGTTGTCTGGGGAACTAGGTTTGAAAGCATTTCTATGTCCCTAGAACATGCTGGTCAAAATTAACTGGAGCGACCCCCTCAAAGATTTGGCCACAGGGCGCCTTTTCATAATGGCTGCTGTTTAGTAATGTTTGGTCTGACGAATGTAAAATAAGGTACACACAGAATACAAAGACTCTAAAATGCCAAACAAATCCTCCAAAAAGTATAACTATATACAAATTAATGGCTTCAAACTTTATTATTGTGTTAATATCTGACCGATACGTTGTATAGTTATACGTTGAGCCTCTGACTTTCTTGGGCCGTTGTATGATGTGTTATAACCGCAGACCAAGGATTACTACACTTCTCACTCAATATCTTGCATGTTACTAATATTCTAAATAATAGAAACGTGTTATTTGCTTCAAACGTGGTAGGAATTTAGAAATTAACAACCACTACAATGAAACATAATGAATTTAACCCTATCCTATTTTTAGAACTAGTCACGTTACCGTATTTGTAAATCTATCGGCCATAAGTGGCTGTGTACCGCTGAAGTAACCTGGAAATGATACTATACTTTTATTTGTGACCTGACACTAACCTGAGGGCCAGATAAGGATGTCGTCGTGTCTTGGGCCCTAATGATTTATGGTCTCTGCTGACCACGCGTGTGCGCGAGTTTCCCCTTGTACATGCATACGCATGTATCCGAGTCAGCTTCTTTGGCCAGCAGCCGCGGCTTCGAAAATACGTATTTTTGTGGCACCGACCTTGTTGTGTACATCAAGTATGTCATTATGGGAATGAGTTGAACCAACATATAAAACCACCAGATAGTGTACAGAAACATTACGGATGTCATGCGTGAGCTTTAAGAAGAAACTAAAGGTAACTTTTGAATTATCTTTCTCTTGGCTGTTCAATCTAAAACAATCCCCGCTACGAACTTCGAGATATCGTCACCTTTTTCGCTTTGTATTTCCTCTGGTACCCCCGCCTCACTTAGCGTTTCAGGGTATTCTTTCTCTTTTCGATTTCTAGCTTGTTGCAGCTTACGCGAACTAGCAAATTCTTTTTTGCAATGTCTATGCCACAATTTACCATTAGGCTCTGCTGAAGCACAATCTACTGTATTGTAAACGTGGTAAAACTTATCCAAACGCTTCCACCTCATTCCTTGATCCTGTAATTCAAACCATAACGTGCCAGAATAATCTGTATGTTTTTTATCACACTTTTTGTAAAGAATGTAATTTCCTCCTTCCCCAGGAATGAATCAGTCACATCTTTAAGTTTTCTCTTCTTTGCAACGATGAGTGGCTTTGACATGATGCTATACAGACAGGAAGTATAAAGAACTAATGGAAAACGGAATCGGCACAAATTAAAATCAGCTTTGTTATGAAGTTTAAAAGTCACTATAGATTATTTTGTGATTGCAGATTCAATGTATTTGATACTTGGCCTAAAGTCCTAGGCCTAACGAAGCTCGTAGCAGCTTTGGGGTTATTTTAGGTTGATAACAGCCAACAAAAGAGAAAGATAATTAAAATGTACCTCTAGTTTCGTCTTAAAGTTCACGCATGACATCTGTAATGTTCCTGTACACTCTCTGGTTGTTTTACAGTCTCGCCCATAAATAATTAAATCTCTACCACTATTTTATAGAAATCTAATTTTCTTCTAAACCAAACATAAAAGGGTTTTATTATTTCTAGTGGAACATTACACAATCAAAACGGATAGTTTCAGTACTGTACAGTTTGGGCATAAATAATACCTGATAATATTCGCCTTGAATGTGTATGCTGTACTAGAAATAATAAAATCCTGCTATGTTTGGTTTAGGAGACAATTAACTTTCTATTAAAAAGTGGTAGGGGTGTACTTATTTATGAGCGATACCGTATATGTTGGTTCAACTCCATTCACATGATAACATACTCGATGTAGACTACGAGGTATGTGCCACATAAATACGTATTTTCGAAGCCGCTCCTGCTGGCCAAAGAAGCTGACTCGGATACATGCGTTCGCATGTACGGGGATACTCGCGCTTGCGCGTGGTCAACAGAGCCCATAAATCATTAGGACCCAAGACACTACGGTATCCTTAACTGGCTCTCTGATTAGCCTCAGGTCACAAATAAAAGTATGATATCATTTCCATGTTACTTCAGCGTTATACAGCCACTTAAGGCCTACAAATAAGGTGACGTGACTAGTGCTAAAAATAGGATAAGGTTAAATTTATTATGTTTTATTGTAGTCGTTGTTAATTTCTAACTTCCTACCACGTTTGAAGCAAATAACATGTTTCTATGCTTTGGAATATTAGTATGGTATACAAAAGGTCCCAAAAGTCATACAGAGGCTCCCCAAAAGTCATACAAAGGCTCCAAAAAGTATAACTATACAACGTATCAATCAGATATAAACACAATACATGAAGTTAAATGCCATTCATTTTTATATAGTCAGACTTTTTGGAAGCTTTGTATGGCTTTTTAGAGTATGTTTGTATGCTGGGTTTTACATCTGTCAGACCATGAACGGCCGCCATTATGAAATGCGCCCTGTGGACTATGCCCAAATTCTGAGAGGGTATCCCTAGCTAATTTTGATCAGCATATTCTAGGTACCTAGAAAATGCTTTCTAACCTAGTTCCCCAGACAACAGGCACGGATCCTTGATATTTGACTCTACTATCTCTTTGAGCAGTCATTGGGACTACTTAGCAGTTAGTTTCATATCTTAATTGAAGACATCTAAAGCACATGGCTATAACGTCGGATAAAAATTAAAGTTTTAAACGAACAAAGGCAACATTAAGCAATTAAGTCAAACATGTAAAATTACCAGATTTTTCAGAATATTCCAGAAAGAATAAGTTTCAAAAACATTGTAATCATGCATCCTTAATCAGTATATATATATATATGTACTAGTCAATTTTTTAAAAACTCAGGAAGAAAAGCGATATCTCTAGTTTTAACAGAGAAAGACTTCAGGGAAATATAGTCGATTTGAAAAATGATTGTCGTGTTGATTGTATTATACAGGATGTAACAAACATGTTCACATTGTTCCGTCCTAAAAATGTTAACTGTGGATTGATTTAGCCGATTGTGTCACTACGAATATATCAGACTAAGTTATACTTGTCACATCACTTTAATTAGAGAACACCTTGTTGGCAGTGAATTCATTCCCGATGGTTTGTTAGACAAAGTTGCTAACCACTGCACTACGACACGTTCTATTGTGTGTAATTATGTTAATACTATTCATTCAGACAAAATACTCAACTGGCCGGATGTGTGTAGATTTAAGGCTAAGACATTGTAAAGGTCATCAAACATTACAATCAATCTAAGTAAGTGTATGTTAGATGTGAAATGGGAAAGTCTAGTGAATAAACTGCCTATCCAATCCATAGAAAAATGTTAAACTTTTCAATTAAGATTTCAAATGCATTTAAAAATTATATTATAGCTTTAAAGGAAAGTACTAGATGTAAAATGATGAACTGGTTAAATTTTGTGTGCGTACAGTATAAAAAAGAAATGAAAACTGTATCTAACATTCTAGTGTTTACCCTCACAAATGCATCCTCATAGTGTAGCTTTTTAATGAGTAGTAACTATTTGTTGGTATGACAGTGATAAGACAATGCTAAAAAAGATGGTTGACGATCTGAGTTCAAGGAGCCTACAACCACTAATCTACCTCGCACTTTCTGCCTACATTAAGACAACCATTTATATATATATATATTCATATATAACTATCAAATGCTAATTGTAGAGTAGTCTCCCTTACCATTTTGCAGAAGCGTAAAATTTCTGATTCATCCTGGTTGAACATGAGTAAGAAAATGCAGCACAACATAATGTTTCTGATATTTTTAAGTACAATGCAATTGCAAAATGATTTGAATACTTGAATACCGTGATTTTTTACGACATGGGTAAATATATCTTTGAACCCAAATACTAAAGTAAGCTGATCTAGGATTCTTTGATTGACACTTTATTCCTAGGCCAACATCGAACGAGGAAACGTTGATCAACATTTTCTGTGGGGCAGGGAATAAAAGATGAAGCATTATCAAATATTATTAATTTTCGACTAGTATTTCTTTCTGATCAGCGCTATTTACTAACGGCCGTAGAATGATGGCATGAGAAGTTGCAATAAAAAGCAGGCAAAATTAAGATGAACGAATTACTAGTCGAAAACTAAAGTGATTTTGCCATATTACCAAATAGATTCTGAACTTTAATTCAAATTACACAGCATATTTCAAATGTGACCCTTTTGTGGGTTTTACAGAGAATTAAGGATATTGAAACAGAGATTGCGTCTAAAGAAATAAAAGTGGATTTAATGAAGAAAATACGATACAACGCGTCGGTTGAGAACCAAGCTTCTTAATCCAATTCAACTCTTTTATTCCGACGCACATGCGTTCAATTTTAATCAAATTTGTTTTACAGATGCTGGTAGCATTGCTTGGATATCTGCTTCGTAGAACAACACAGTTGTTGGCCTGAATACAGGACTTCCCTAAATTAAAAAAAGGAAAGATTTGAATGGAATCGAACACTGTGCGACTTTTCAAAATGTCTTAATTATAGTTTCAGTAAAAGGACTATGCTTAAACAAAACATGGAAAAATATTAAACCTTAGTATATTTTTAATAATCATCGAATAATAATTATATATTTTGTGGAATTATATCTTGATACATTTTGTATATAAAAACTTAACGGTTGGAATGGTTTTAGTTAAGAGCTTTCATTTTTTGTCGAACATTTCGGAAACAAGAATTGAACATGTTTCTATACTGTAATATGTCATCATTCGTTCAATTTTCTCTCTGCCTCTTTCTGTAGCTCTTTGTCTCTCTCTCCGTCGGTCTCACCTTCTGTTGTTTAATTTCTTGTATGCAGCTATGTATCTGTCAAATATGTACAAATGGTTAAAACGTGGTGGATGTATAGAAAATCACAAATCTTAATTCTAACGACCGTAAGGCAATTAACGGATGAATAGAATGTGTTCACTAATCCTAGACTGCAAAGCAATGTGTTCACTAGTCTTAGACAGAAAAGGCTGATGTTTAAAGAGACTTTCCTACTCAGGAGGAGAGTATGAATTCTAGATTTCTTTTTAAATTGTCAACTAATTACCTTACATACTTTTGATTTGGTTATCAAAGAATAGATCCCGAAGTCAGACTTCAATAAGAGAATGCCGGGCTGTCAGAAAAATTGATCTGAGGTTCTCTTTTCAGTGGGAAATACGCCATTATTATAACATCTGTCAAATATTTGAAAATATGCAGAGAAAAGAAAATATTGTCTTGAAATGGGCTTTATACTAGCAAACATGACGCCGCATATAATAAAAAGAAAGAAGAAAATGGAATTAACAAAGCCTTCTAAAACTAAATCAGCGAGACAATGCAAATCAGAAAGAAGACACCAAACAACAATGTGTAAACCCATGACAGGATTATATACATAACGGATTCTGACCAAGAGAAAACTTTACTTAAAAACATCCGGATAATAATCTGATCGAAATGTTGTAAAAGAAACAACAACCAAGATGAGAACAGTGATTATTCTCTTGTAAGCAGTCATAGTTTAAAATCGATTGCATACATTGGAAAGGAAAGACTAAGAAACACATGCTTCTACAAGACAGAAGGAATCCTGAAAACATCATTCTTGTAGAGGACAGGACGAAAATATGGACTTGAATTGTTTGCATTTCTAACATTCAGAATATCTTTAGTTAAATTGGACACTTATTTCGTATAGTTTGTATTTTGTAACTAATTTTAATCATTGCATAACCAACGTCTAATTTAATACGTTCTAGAAGGCGCTGAGATTCTGTATCGCACGAAAAACATAAAAAATGAACAACAAATTTACTGTACATATTTTATTTTAACGAGCATGATTTGGCATTTTCCGTGGCTCAGCGGATTCTGCCAATAAGTTAGCGCATAACGATTTTTTAAAGAGAGAATTATTATATAATTAGAATCTAAAATATACATTTTGTAAAATTACAATAACCTGAAACTTGTAATACAATTAAAGCTATTTTGTTTTGAATATTTTGTCATACAAAAATGATAAAGCATTTTAAACTCAAACAACGTAATGTCATCGATAATTGTAACGAAAACTTTATTCAGAAAATACACAATATCATAACATTAAGCACAAGTGGATGGAATATCTGTCTGTTTAAAAAAGAAAACCCAACGGTGAACAGGGTAAAATGAATGAACGGGGTAAAATGAATTATACTAAGAGAGACATTACAAAACTTGGCTAAATTTAATAATAAGTAAGATTTAAATTTTACTTGCAACAAAATGTTGTTATCTGAGTTAACTTTCTACGGAGCACAATTATGAACATATTCAAGATACGCTCTTGGTGATGTCTTGATCAAAGGACATTTCTCAGAGATGTAATCGTTTGCTAGGTTATGAAAGAAAAACTGGAATACAACATCAGAAAATGATTGATTTGCCACAGATCGAAGTTTCGCAAAGCTTTCCAGAGAAAACGACGTTGTCGAAAGTGCCATCAGTCAGAAAATGTGGGTCGGCTGCGTACACAATGATGTTTTCTGAAAATGGAGATTTATTGAAAAATAATCATTAGTTAAAGACGATATTCTAGAGACAGAACTTTTAGTGGCATTTTATTACTGATAGAGCCAACGTTCTTCATCAGTTATTGGTGAGTCAATCAGGTTGTGTCCATTGTAAACAAACAACTTTGCAATGGATTTTAATGTGTGCAATGAAATTAAGAAAACGACATAAGCTCGTATGCCAGAATCGAGTAGTCCGGTGCGCTTTTAAAAGCATGGATTCTTCTCCTATGATGTTTGGTCTTCTAATAAATTTAAAAGCGATAACGCTTTCAAATGGATTGTTTAACCTTTTCTCGTGGTTAATGTGACAGCAGCAAAAAAACCGTTGACGGAAAATCGATATTTTCCTTCATAAGAACTAAGTGAAATAAATCTGAAATCAACAACTGATTAATTTTTATTTTTATTAGCTACAGTGGTCTTTTCTTTTCTTTGTTTATCAAATTATAACTTGACTAAGCCACATACACAAGTTTAAGCACGAGCTTGATATTCATGGTTCAGGAGCAGATGTTGCAAACATTGGGACAGGAATTGAATTTAGCTGAAGTGTTTTTACAGGTTATTTTATTATCGAAGCATTTTCTTATGGAGCTTTGATATAGTTTTGTTTGTGGTATACAAGCTGTACATTTTATAGAACTATATAGCTTAGAGGTATGTTCCGTCGACAGCGTCAACAATCGATCGCGAGCTCGAATCCTGAACAGGTACGATGTATCCTTTTGAGCCATTTCATAGATTATCCAGGCGTTTACTTATTTCTTTTTAAATAACAATACATATATGAAGAGATATGCACTCATTGCAACATGTTTTACGTTTATATTATCCGTGACTACTAAATAAGGTTACAAAAATAATTTCTACGCAGGATAATAGATACAATTAACATGCGTCCGTAGCTTGATCTCGTAAACTAAGTTGTGATTATCATAAACAAACATTCGGATGTGGTTATATCAAAATAAATAAAAACAAATATAATCTGTTGATTTTATTCAAAATTAAACCGAGATCGAAACCCTAAATGTCTTTATTATTGTATGCAGTAAAAAGCAAAATATGTCAAAGTTTCAAACTACCGTGTTTGAAAAACAAACTATCAACTAAAGAGCAAAGAAAAACTTTCTTCTAACTACTGATGCATCACCGAAATAGGACAACAAGTAAGTTTGTGAGTTATTCTGTTATTCCCAATTACATTCTTTAAGAACTCTTTCTCACCTAACCCCACTTTTTGTGCCTCCATGTTATCTAATCATATTCTTTCGTTCAAAAAAGATTTAACTTCAGTGTAAGTGGGGGAATGCTTCTTTGTTTAATAATATACATTCTGACCCGTAAAATATCTGGGTTCTTGATATGATGGATTACAGCAGGGGTGTCAAACATGCGGCCCGCCGGCCAGATGTGGCCCGCCACCCACCAAAGTTGAAAATCTAATATAAATTGAAAAAGAAATAGAAAAATCAATATGAATTTTTTTTAAATCTAAAAATTGAAAATCTTATATAAATTAAATAGAACCTTTGGCACTGTGACGCTGTCAAGGGGGGGGGGAGTCCCGACAGGTCGCTTGCTAAGTCTTGCGTCGGTGATAGCTGAAAACATTATTCGTTCCCAAATATTTCCGTGAAATTAATTAACTCCCCTTATCCCTTCCATCCAAAAGGATACCACGATTGCACTTCATTTGCTTTCCCCCCGCTCCATATCTGTTCATGAACTTTACAAAACAAACAATAATTCACATACACATTTTATTTTCTTCCTTTATTTTTTAATTTGGCACAATGTAGGGAAGGTGGATCCGATTGTAAATTGCAAAGTTCCACACCCTCGCCCACACGATGCCAAAAACGGCGCACAAATAAAAACAAATAATAGAGATAATGAAAGAAAAACAGAAGTAAATACATAAATGATATTTGGTTTGGTTGGGGCACTGGATGGCACTGGACTGGGCGCAAACTGCGAGTCTCGCTACAGATGGAGCCCCACAAATGATTGGTAAAATGTCTGGCGTGGCAACACAATTGAAGGAAAAACTACTAGCTGTGAACTCAAACCATCAATTTTATAATGTTCATTGAATTATACATAGGGAAGTGTTGTGTAGTAAAATATTAAAAACGGATAATGTCGTGGGTGTTGTTATAAAGACGGCGAACTTCATACGCGCGCGAGGTCTGAACCACAGTTCAACAGCTTATTGTAGGTTAATCATAACGAACATGGACTGCCGATGTTCGCTGGTTACGTCGGGTAATCGTACTGAAGCAATTTTATGAATTGCGATGTGAAATATAGATAGTTATGGAAGGAATGTGCAGGAACTGAAACATAAGGAATGGGTTCAAGATCTAGCTTCCATGGTAGTTATTACAGAACACTTAAATTATCCGAATACAAAGCTGCACGGACGCAATAAATTGGAGACTCTATTCGTGCCTTTGAGACGAACGTATTTGATCGTCAAATATCAGATGGAATGGTAATATTACACACTTTCCAACCTCAGTCCTTACAAGACACACATGTGTTTCGTGCCGATGTCAACACAGAAAAGTACTGCAACAAGATTTCCAAGTTAATGAATTAGTTTCAAGAAAGATTTGCAGATTATTGAGAATGTTTTTTAAAATCTTTCGGGATCCATTCTCTGTTAGTGTTAATGTGGTGCCAGAAGATTTCCAGTTAGAATTAATTGAGCTCCAGTGTAATTCTGTTGTGAGAAACACGATTTCAAGTGTCGATGTTGGCACATTTTATCAATATTTTTAGCCAGTTATTCCAGGATTAAACGTTTGGCCTCAAAGTCTGTCAATGTTCGGAAGCATATATGCCTGTGAACAGTTATTTTCTGTGATGAACTTGAACAAATCTCGACTTCGGTCTCAGCTTACTGATATGTATTGCAATTGTAAAGGGAAAAAACTTACATGGCTACCATAGAACAGAATAAGCATCTGTCAATGATGGGCAGAGAAGACTGCAGCAAGCCACTTACAATAGTTTTTACTTTTCCAAAATTGTATGTCTTACTCGGAGTTTCCCAGAACTCGCTTGGTTGGTGTATTGCATTTGCTGTAATGTACCTCAACTACGTAGTGGAGGTTAGAAACTGTCATCAATGTTACGCAGAATAAGTTTAAACTTAATAACTGTAAAAATAACTACGACCTACAGATTTTACGCCCATCGTCCCACTTCGTTGGGTCATGGCAAGTGAACCCGTTGATTAAAGGGAGAGGACACACAGGCAGCATTCAAGCATACACCTTTATAGCTTAGACCAGAGGGCTTTGCACGTACCTAATATTTACCAAGTCCTACAGTGAGGAGGGCGGAACGAAAACGACAAGTTGAAAATGTCACTGGAAGCCGTAGTTCAAATCTTCCGTGCAGGCAGCTCAGTGGTAAGTTGTTGATGTGGAATCGGAAGACAACTGCACTCGGAAACACCATGAGTGACCAAGTCGCCATATCCAGGTAAGCTTAGAAAAGGTGGCCAAGAGAAAATTTGTTTCCACCCATCTAAGTTAACGAAACGAGACCAACGACATGTTCAAGCAGTCATACTGCACAAATGAAACATTGAGCTGAAGAATATAGACAACGATATAAAACCCGAGCAAATTAAAATGCAAAGCAGGCAAATTAAAAACTAGGGAAACCAAATTTTAAAATGCGCACAGCAAATTAAAAACTACTACAATCAAATTAAAAAATGAGCCAACCAAATTTTAAAATACGTCTCGCAAATTGAAAATTACGCCAAACATATTAAAAAGACAAGCGAACTGTATCGTAGAGTGGGTTTTTAATTTGTTTGGCGTATTTCTTAATTTGCATGGCGTATTTTAAAATTTGCTTGCTTTACTTTTAATTTGCTCGGTCACTGCAGTCACTGTAGAAAGATTGAGGTGTGCAATCGACGTGGAATTGCCTCGTAAATCTTCGTTCGCAAAGCCAAGGAATGACATGAACA
The DNA here is from genome assembly GCA_006491835.1 of Architeuthis dux. Taxonomy (NCBI): domain Eukaryota; kingdom Metazoa; phylum Mollusca; class Cephalopoda; order Oegopsida; family Architeuthidae; genus Architeuthis; species Architeuthis dux. Next base: position 703,497 of record VCCN01006239.1, read on the forward strand.
CACACACACACATACATAAAC
>VCCN01006239.1:780948-796662 GCA_006491835.1 Architeuthis dux
GTACACACCCTGATGCGTTCCGTCTCCGCGGCTGTAGTTCGTGTATATGTTATCAGCCTACGAAAGGCTATGTCAGGAGATCGATTCGCGGTCGTGTTTCTTAATTTTATATATCGGTTTAGAATAGTATGACAGGCGAACAGACATCTGCACAAAAAAATGACAATGCTCTTTACATGTTTAAAATCTTGGGTGTAAATTGCATACAGATCATTATAGTTAAGCTAACGTATAATCTTGTACTTATAAGTTAAACAACAGCTTTTTCATTTCAAATAAAAATAAAAGCAAAATAAAGAAATAGGGAAGTCTACGTAGAAAGAATACGGGTTTCCGACAAGTTTGTATTTAGCCCATTTTCTACTGGGATTCTTCCTTTTTTGTTTTCATGATTTTGAACATATTTGCTGTATCAAAGTTAACAAGAGTTTCCCCTTTTTCGTTCCGTATTTTGTATCCAAACCTGCCGACGCAACTTTCATTACCTTGTCGTACATCAGCGTTGAAGTCTCCCATGATAATAAGTATTTTTTGGTATCTTGGAGTATGGAGTTCAAGTCGTCGTAGAAATTGTCTATCTCCTCCCTGGTTGACTGTGAAGCGGGAGCGTAGACTTGAATGGTGTTCAGTTTGCACCTCTTTGAGAGCTGTCCAGTAACACCGGCTACGCGATATGAGATAGCTTTGAATCCTTCAACGTTGTCTTCAAGCTCTTTATAAATAAGAAATCATACTCCGATTTGTTTACCTTTTTCTTTTCCGTAGCTGTAAGGATGATGTTTCTTTAGTTCGATTAGTTCTTCTCTGGGTCTTCTCATTTCGCTTATACCGATACTGTCCCATTTGATGCTTTTGATTTCATTTTTAAGATCGGTTTAGGTGTATGTCTGTAGAATGTTCTGACAGTGTAGGTGCCTAGGTAGCGTTGTAGTCGCTCTTGGAGCACATCACCCCATCACAAAGTAAGTGATGTGGCTGGGCCTTGATTTAAATCCGCTGACCCAGCAGGAATGGCCGGTAGATTATTGATCGTACGAACTATGGGGAGTGTTAGACAATACATTGCTGCGCTAGCCTATGACGTGTTGGCAGGGGTTTGAGCAATAAGTGTGCTTGATTGTGCCCGTTTCCGCTCCAAGCATCATGTTGTACAGGCTTACATGGTTCCAGTAGCAGGGAGTACTCCCTGGCCTGACTTCTTATCTTCTTTGCTAGCATTGTTTTCAATTTTAATATTAGAAGTAGTTTTACACAGATTTCTGGATATTTCAAGTAAAGAAAATAAAAGAAAATAATAATAGTATGAAAGGATAAAAATTGATAGATTGCTGTTTCAAGTTGTAACTTAGTTTTTAAGTCCCTGTGATCCTTCTTATTTCTGGTTGTCACTAGCATAACATAACTCGGCTAGATGATTATAATTTCCTGCATGAAGCTATTTAACCTCGCTTGCACATTACGTTAAAAGTTAATGCTTGTTGTGCGCTTCCAGATTGTTCTGTCGGTTTAGGGCTCTTAGGAGCGCGGTAAGGGAAGGGGTTAGAGTAGGGCTAAAGGATTGTAGTTGGCATCGTAGAATTAAAAGATTTGTTAAAGTGGTTTAAAACATAAGTAGCAATAAAAAATATTTGAGTACGTATGGAATATTATTTTTAAAAAACATTTATTTAGAAAACCTGTGGATTGAAAATTCGCTGTACATGCATAAAGTTGTAGTGGTAAATAACGCTGAGTTAATGTGGAGGAAAGATAAGTCTTAAAGAATATATTACAGTAGTATCCGTGTACTTTTTGACAACCTAGGTTTATCCATAAAAACATAAAGTAAAAAAATATCGACTTTTACAAGTGGATACATGGTAATATGCGATGAAATTCCGTTTAAATTAACATTTTGTGAAATGACTAAAATACAATTTCTAATAAATGTACTAAATATGAGGACAACATATAGAAGCAAAGTTTAAGGGTGAATACACAGACATACACCAACACAAAAATAGAGAGTTTGTTATAGACCAATGGTTAGCTAGTTAATCCGAAAGGCCATTCACTAGAGTAATAGGTTCGAACTTCACAGGTGCCCAACTATTATATAAACTAAGCTGTGCTGAGTAAGTAGATGGTAACACATCATCAACGTGTTTCCATGAATACGTGGCATAGGGACATGGAGATGTAGAATAGGCCTAATGGTTGAAAGCACCGTAAATGGAATCGGTGAACTAAGTTGAAAATCCAACTGAATTAGCAGAAAAACGCCCATGGTGAAAACATGAATCCACCTCTACCACTAGGTCAGGTCAGTTAATCCCTGCTGCTGGTACCATGTAAGCAAGCACAATCTGTTTCATATTATTTGGAGAGGAGACAGTCAGGGCAAAGCAACCCCAATTTCCCCCTAGAAATGCTATGAAAGGTCTGGCATGGGGTACACCAATGATGTCTTGCGATAATGTGATTTTTCACATAGGAGAAAAAGTGAAATTAATGAAGAAAATACGACGAACGGAGCAGACATACACAAATCACTAAAATTAAATAAATATAAGAAGAAAACAGGTTTGGTCAGTCACTCAATAGAAACCGTCACGTGACCAACCTCTTTTGGCAGCATGCCGTGTCCGGGGTGATCAAGTAAAAAGAAATAGAAAAAAAGGGGTGATCAATGAATAAGTTACATCACTCACCTTTTGTTGGGCAGTGATCACTAAAAACAGTCTTAATTTTCAAAAGAAAACAAACGTGAGTGCTGCCGGACACAAACTAAGGGACCGATTTAGCATAAACTTACATTGAAGATTGAACTTCACCCCCATTAAAAACCTTGGGGGGGGGGTAAATACATAATAAGGAGTGCTACCTGTACGAGTAATACATACATAGCCAGTCAGACCAACATAAGAACTGAAGAAATGTTGACAGTTTTGATGACAGTTTTGGTTGACGGTTTCTAATATACGAAAGGAAAACAGTAACTTGAAGAAGAAAGAAGAAAAGGGAAGAAAGTAAGAAAAGTGAGGAAGATAAATAACTGAATAAGAGACAAACAACGAATATAGACAGAAAGGTGTAAAGGAGAAATAGAGGAAGAACTGAGAAAGAAAAAAAAGAAATTTGAAAGAAAAAGAAAGTAAGTCTATAAAATGTAGAAATCTCTCAACTAGTGGAATCGTAGATCGTTTTTCTTCGAGACAGTCATTGTTTGTCTTCATATGTTCATGACAAGCACTGAAAATAGCCCCACACCTTGACCAGCGTATGAGAAAGAGGCAAATCAAAGAGGTTCTGAAAATCTTGGTAACCAACATTAGTGAAATCATTTACGTTGCATAGCAACTATATGACGTCAATTGCTTACAAATCTGGTTACAAGCCACCCATGAGAGCGAAGCCAGACCCAAAACAACAACTACTTAACTTTTTGTTCCATTCTTAAAATTGAAAAATGTACTACGGGTTTATTGTATTTTAATTATTTATTTACTTATGAAAGGGTTTGTTGACGTGTAGACGACTGACTGTACTGCGATGTATTTCTACTGTTTTTTTGACAATCTCTTGTAATTTATTTATTTCTGTCTCACATTTTTCTGTCTTCTTTTAGTTTCCTACATTCCTTTCTGTCCTTATTTTCTCCTTTGCACCCCCTTTCTTTCTTTCTTTCTTTCTTTCTTTTTCCTCATAATTATTTACTTGACTTCTTATCTTCCAAAACTCGTATTCCTTTTTCTAATTTCTGTATTAATCATTTTTTCATGTTTGTGCTTGTTTCGTTTCGTTTTGCTTCATTCATTTTCCCCTTTCCTTCATTTTCTCTTATTTGACTCTCTTTTTCTACTCGTATTTTCCTCACTTCTGTTCTTTTTTCCATTATAGATTCTCTTCTTTTATTCCTTTAAACTTTATTTTTACTATGTTTGAAATTATTTACCTTTCTCCTTTCTTTCACTTTCCTGTTTTAAATTTCATATTTTCTTTCGATTCATTTCATTGATTTCCTCTTTTATTTTCTTTAATTTTTTTCCCTTTTTTTCTTTCCATTTACTACCTTACATTCCGTCTTTTGCTTCAGTCATTTTCCTTTAATTCATTTTTGTAATACTTTTATTGTCAAAACATTCAGTATTAGTAACGAGCTGTAGTTTTAACCTTATCACCTTTCGGTCTTTTTCCCCCACAGATTACAAACAATTTAATCCTAGCCTAGACGAGACTTTATCGAAAATCGTAGTTCAATCATGGATTTTAGTTTTAAATTTGATTATATCTTGAACACAAGAGAAGGCGATGTTGCATTCGTCACGAAATTCATTCCCTTCATTATCAATAATCTCGCCATCGAAGATTTTAAGAACAAAATGCTGATAAAAGAATTAAACATTCCCCTTCTGCCCTCTTCTGCTTCATTTTCAACAAATAATAATGTGATTAATCTGGAAAATCTGTGTTTTAACATCTTCGTCGACGATATTTCCTAATCCCCTCTTCGTTAATCATCCTTTCTCTACATTTTCTTATCCTATCCCCCCTTCTTAATTGTCTCTTCTTACTCTTTACTCTGCTTTCACCCCCTTTTTCTTCATATTCTCATCCTCCTCTTCTTTTATTTCCTCCATCTCCTCATCATATCTTATCTTGCTCTTGTCTGAAAGACATATTTACTTGGTCTCTAGTATTATCATCATGATTATACAAATTAAGTGAATGGCAGCGCGTTTATTCAAAAAAGAAAAAAAAGATCTATTTTATTTACAGAATCTATGCCAGGATTATTCTTATCAGAACTCATTGGGTTTTAACACCAATAGTAACTGGTGGATTTCACTGTGGGTCATGTGACGGCATTTATCCTCAATACTCCAACACTCTCCTCAGTAGTCTAGTTGATTTTAATCACGAGTAACTGGTGACTTTCACTGAAGATAAAATGACAGTAAGTCTCCTCAATAACCCCCTTGCACTCCTCTCAGTATTATAGCTGGTTGCCGTATCGCGGTTGTTTGGATGGTTTAAAATTCTTTGGATTTCCAAGTATTTCAATCTCTTTGCAAAGCTCTTCCGGGCTGTTCAAAGAGCGCCAATAATGATGTGTACAAATCTCAACCTTATGTTCCACAATATTTTCAATTCTTTCACAAAGTCCAGATAGTTTCCAGATTTTCATTTTAATTTTACTCTATGAACTGCTGAAATAGCGACATCTATTATCTGACAAATAATTATGATGACTAAATGATATTCGGGTCTGGATTAAGCGATCTGTTTGAATATTTAAGTCTCAGAGAATTCTATTTTTGTTATTATTATTTGTATGTTCGCATCAGATGTCCGCTGGTCGTCGTTGGGTAATAAGTGAATGCAAATTGTGTAGTCTCTCTGTCACTTGATCTCCAGTGGAAGCCACCAGTTACCGTTGGTGTGCAAAATGAAGAAGAAGAAGAAGAAGAAGAAGAAGAAACAACAAACAAACAAACAAAAACCATGCCAACGACAATTATATCGGGGTTAGAAAGGCAATCGAGATGTTCAAAATAGCCTAAACAGCCGTAACATGTACATCCATCAGAAGGCATACATCAAGCCAATACACAAGGTGGAATTACGTTCATTAGAACTTTATGAATTCTTTTTTTGAAATTTTGAAGTTTTAGAATTTTAATATTTTATAACGTCTAGAACACTGAAACTGAAAGTATTTTTCATTTACATATTTTATTGGGGTTAACAGAATTGAAAATTCGAGGAAAGAGTGGCGCAGTCCAAACCACGACAGTTCTGAAATATCCAAGAATAATGAGAAAGGTGTTAGAAATGTAAGATTCTTCTTGTTCACTACAACCAGATCTAATCTTTTGGTCTAAATTGGGTGATCTGCTTGAATCTCAAACTCGCAGAGAATTTTTCTCATTATTCTTGCTGACAACACCGTTGTGGTTTGGACAGTCAATACTTCCTCTAATTTTCAACCATTATGTTCTACAGATCATCATCATTATCATCATCATCCTTTCTCCAGTGTCTTTCTATCACTCCTTTTTAAAATGTTTTCTCACAGTCATATACAAAAAATATTTAAAACTTTTCAATAATCATCGGCATTTTTCAGCCCACGTAGTGTCTGTTTAAGCAAGTAAACAGAAAATGAATTTCTCTTCCGAAAAGACTAACTCATTTACTTGACTCAATGAGTTTAGAAAAGAGAAGACAGGAAGACTGCGAGTAGAATAGCGGCAGATGACTAGAAAGAAATGAAGCCAGCTTCCGCTCACAATAGCTTCAAGATAGACACTTGCATGCACTGATAACAGCGGACAAATTAATTTGGTTTAAAAAATCAATACATGGGGAAATAAAAAGAAAAATCGTGATATAACGGGAACAATATAGTACATTGTGACTTTGCTCATAGCTTCAAGACAAGGTATCAGACCACAATCCTTGATATTCTATGCTATATCCATTGTACTGAAATGCCCCATTCACACGAATTTAGCGAAATTACTTAAAAGACCTAAAGGTATAACTTTTAATAGATCCATTCGTTTAACTTAGCAAAAAAATAGAAATCTACAAATTACGTTGACGAAAAAATATTGTCTAAAACAAAGAAAGAGAAGGAAAGGACTGTGTATATTGAATTAGCGCGACGAATAATGAATTTAGCATCTTGGAAATACAAGCCGTCTCTGTGAGATGTAGCTAAAATAACATTATGAGTGAGCAAGAAAACATTTCATGTCTAAAACAAGACCAGAATGTGGAAGATTCTCAGGCATACACACGGTTTATTCGACTTTTAAAACTTTCTACAAGACTCCTCAAATTAGATAACATGTATCAGATGCGGTTAGTGTGTGTGCATAAAATCGCGAGTTAAACATAATTACTTTCCAAAATACGATAAACTTTTCTTAAACAGTAAATGAACAATAACAGTTGGTATTTTAAAATTCCATTCCAAAAACGTTGAGAATACTGGTTCTTAAATAGATTTTCTCTCAGAATCACCAATTTCTATCTATATAATGAATGGTGTGACTTTTTCTGCTTGTTTCTTTGTTTCCCTTTCCACAAAATATAAAACAAAATAATTATAGAAATAAGATAAAAAATTATATTTTTCATGATAAAAATATCTCCTACCCACCATTTTAAACAATGGACCCTCCCACTTAAACAAGTTCAGTCATTTTTGTTTATGAAACCTCAAATGAAATTGATATTGCTGATAAAGTATTTTGTAGCATGGTTTACGTTGAATAATGAGTAATTACCAAGGACCCGTCCGAAATTATATATGTAATCATTTTGAAATGTTTTATCAACGTGACAACTATCACACATTTCCGAAATCTGACAACCCCAGCTCTGTGAATCATACGTTTAATTTCATCTTTTATTTTGGGAGCTTGGTAACTTCTCGAGACTGTTTTTTTTATACAAGTTACACCAACCGTATTCCTTCATTGTTAGGAAAATCCTTACACGACAGTAGCAATAGGTTTTTTTCTTTTAAAAGAAATTCTACATACTTTATATAACAAAACAATTTTTGTAAAATATTCTGTCTAGGCTTATTACACTACAATATATGCGTGTGTATGCGCGCGTGTGTTTCTGTGTGTGTGATCCAAGTACATACACAAACACACACACACACACACGCGCACGCACGCACGCACACGCGCGAGCGCAATTCTATTACATTATACGCGAAATAACTAAGGTGGGTTGCAAAGATAAATTTTCCAATAACATCTCATTCATTATTTTTCTTTTACTTTTACCTTAATAACGAACAGCTACGTTGCCCATGCAAACAGACTAATGTCCATCTCAGAATGCAAACACATACGCCTTGAAAGAGCTGGGATTGACAAATGATCCAGATATATTGTTGTCCAGAGGTTAATCAAATATCAACCATTAAAAGGGAGATAATCGAAGGAGGTTCAGCGTGGCCTGCGATTTCGTTTTGACTGCTGAAAACCCTAATTTCTTGCGTAAACTGTACATTCATCTTCATCATTTTTCCACTGTTTTCATGGTAAATATTATCTTTTCGTCTTGTTTACTCTTTATCATATGATGTTTTATAATTATGTATATGGCCGGGCGCTCACATTCAGCGAATGACAACATTCCTTATTTAACCAGGAGAGTCATGTTTGAGTTAACGTCATGTCGGCCTTCATATATACCCTTCATATCTTAATGCCTGTACACATTAGCGTCAGTTGTATAAACAATCAGTTTGAGGAACATATTTTCGAAGTTCCATACGAAATTGTTTACGTAGTATTCATTTTTTATTATCACTAGATCTCTATAACTTGTAAATTGAGCGTTACTTCAGACACGATGGAATATTATGACCCGAGCTTTTAATTGAAACAACTTGAGCGATAGAATTGCACTGCCAACGACAATCTTTGCAATAACGCACTAGGAGAACGGCCATTTTTGAATGGCTAAATGAGGCTAGATGTTTTTATTGTATACGCTCAAAAACCTCATACAAGTGCTCCAACAAGTATAAATACACAACGTATTGATAAGATAATAACGTTCAAATAACGCTATTCTCGATTTAAAGATCTAAACGTTCAAATAACGTTATTCTCGATCTAAAGATAGCGTTCTTTATATTTATATATATTTATCTTATTTATACTTTTTAGAGTATTTGTATGAGATTTTGGAGCGTATACAGTTACCTGGAAATGAAATCTACCCAATTTTAGCCATTTTTTGTTGAAATATCTAGCCACTTTTAACCATTAAAAATGGCCGATTCTAAAATGGCCGTTCTCATAGTCCGTTGTTGAAAAGATTTCCCTGCCAACACTGAATTAGTGGTAATTTCTTCAGAAGGTGAACGGTATTATGAAACCAGGTTTTTGCCAAATATCTATTTTACCGTATGACGTTTTACGTGAAGAAATCTATAAAGATTCTTTGTTCCTTGTTTACATGTTAAATAGGAACACAACCCATCCATTTTAATAATACTACGGGGGAAAGCCTTCTTATTATCTACATTTGCAATTAGCGGATTTGAGAATTTATAATATTGACCGAAAAACATTAACATAAACTGTTTTCTAAAATTCTAAGATGGAATGTTTTCATGATCCCATAAATGTTTCTGGTTATTATCATAGTTGTTGTTCTTAATAGGTGGATATATTTTTCGGGCTTCCTCGGGTGCTTGTTACATCAGTTAATCTGTATGTGGGGCTTATTACTATTTCTTCTAATCTTCTTCAGAGTACACACACGGCTCACATATTCACCCATATATGTGTGTGTGTGTGTGTGTGTGTGTGTGTGTGAGAGAGAGAGAGAGAGAGAGAGAGAGAGAGAGAATTTAAATGTAGTCGTCATCTACTAGAATCTTTATATCGGTAGGACATTAGAGATGGATTTAGTCATTTGGAGTGTGAACGGACACTAAAATGGCTAAAACTAGGTACATGGGAACACAGATGGCTCAGTTTCATTTGGTTGACTGTTAGCTTGGGTGTTATGGGAGATTAAACACAGAATGCTAAAGTAAGAAATGTTTGGAGAATATTGAGTCCATTAAATAGTAATAGCTAATTGTCCCATATAGGAGTGAGCTTTGGTTTCGTCTGAACACGTAAAAAACAGCTGATTCTGTTGAGGGCTCGCATTTTCAATCAGATACAATACTTGGATGATACAAAATAAGGTTAGCAATCTTTTTTGGAAATGGATTTTGTATCAAATTCTTTGGTTGAATATCTCGTTTGACTATTAACTCGACATCCATAAGAAATACATTATGATAATGCCATAAACAAAAGAACAAGCTAAATATAAGAATTATAGCTTGATGGAGGTGGTGCTTGATCAGCACTGCTGGGGAACCATGAACCAATAGAATGACTGTTTTGTTTTTAAATCCCCGAAACAGTTCCATGACAAACAACTGATGATCCCTACAAGAACATTTTTCTTATAGTACTATCAGATCTAATTCTGTGTAAAACATAAATCCCTCTGAACATCTCTCATTAAAAGTTATTAGTGAATAATTGACTTACATGATAAGTAATGAAATAAACGAATAAACAGAACATAAAAACATTTAGGCAAGGTCTAGGTAGTAACATCTTAAATGCTTTAAGACTGAAAGACTTATATAAATATAAACTTATATAAATATGAAATTTATTTTGTAAGAAAATAGGTTTTTATTTTTAATAAAATAACTTTCTTTCTATAACCTTTTTTCATACAGCACGATATCAGTGGTGACGTTTCATAGGTTGAGACTTAATTAAAATTACGATACTTGAATTAATAAAAAAAAATACCTAATAAAATCGGTAAAATTTGGTTCTTATTGCCGATCCATATATAAGAAAACCGTAATTACTAGTAATGAAAATATTTAATTAGCTTAAGATAATAGCTAGGAGTGATATTAATAAAATGAATATACATTGTTGGGACGCCCTGCATATGTTTAATAGTTTTATAATCAATTGAATAAGATCCTGTACGCATTAATAATGACTATCTTTCTTTGTTGATTCATATATATTTCTTTGTTTCAGGTGGAACAGCTGACATTTCTTTGGATACTCTTCGTCTTGATTGTAATCAGTAATTGCCTCGTCTTGAGAGTGGTTCTACCAGCTCGGTTGCGAGGTAGTTCTAGGATGAACTTCTTCGTGATGCATCTCGCCATTGCTGGTAAGTCAGCTGCAGTATTATTCAGTTCTTTCATTTTATTGCTTTCATATTCATTTTTGTTTTCAATATTTTAATAATTTTAACATTCGAGTCCCCGAATCTATTGTCATTGTACGTTTGATGCGGATGGCTTGCTCGACTACTCGAGGAACTGCCAAAACATAATGTGGCTCCCGTTACAATATGTTCCTATAAAAATAACAGAGATACAGATACTAGTCCAAAATAATTCAGGCAACATTTTGGGTGTATGACTGATAGATTTGTAGAACATAGGGTAAGTAGATATATAATGGGAAAGCTATGAACATAACGCGATAGATAGATAGATAAAATGTTGCCTGAATTATTTTGGACTAGTATCTGTATCTCTGTTATTTCTATCACAGCATTTTGGCAGATACGATCATCGGCTATCTATTTGTATATGTTGTCCGGTATTTCTCTTATTAAAAACAACACGGTTTACTGAAGGAAATCCTCTCACGATTAAATATGAAGAGCATTGCAAAGCCACTATCCGAAGCAAAGCACAATCAGGTTCCGCAGATTATGTACGATGATGTAAAGACAAAATAATAACATGGAAACACACTGGAGGGTATATATGGGGAAGGAAGCAGCACGTATGACTTTGTTGAATAGCTGGATCTTGCCAGTGAACTGAAATAATTGTAGAGTATGACGGGGCGATTGCCTAAATTATTACTTGAGAGCTTTGAACACTCCCGAAGAGCTTTGAAACAAAATTTGAAGAATTAGAAATCCGCGGAAGCAATGAAACAAAAGATTCTCCTTCGGAAGATATTTAATCAAAATTTCCTGCTGGGAAGATAGAAACTGGGAATAGACTTAGTGTTTCAATTCCCCCAGTCGTGTAATATCTTTTTATCTTTTGCTGGCCAGTGTAGTGACTACCCGCATATTGTTTTCTATGGCATTTCTGTTCATCTTGGTCACTTAAAGAGCTCGTCACCTTACATGAATCAGAGTTAGGTTGATCTTTACCGAATGAAAGAGATATCCGGCCTTTACCAAAGGCAGTCTAAAAATTGCTGCAATAGAAACCTGTCTTGGAACTAGAGATAATGCCGTAAATCTTTTAGTGTTCGACTCACCATAAACATTGTCTCTGTTAATGGCACAGCCGCATGTATGTTTTTTTTCTTATTCATCTGCGCATGTGTGTGTTTAAATGTTTATTTGTTATTTTCTGGTAAATATTTACGAAGCTTCGCAGATACAAAAGAAAAGAAATAGCCAGATAACAATTTGAAGGCATCTACGCAGCCTTTTTTATTTGGAGATTTTGATGAATGTAAAATTTTAATTACATAAACAGTGAAAATAGAAGACAAATCTAAATACCCATCGAGTCACAAACTGATAAGTGCATAAAGAGGAACCTACGTAGGTTGATTCTGATAAGTTTAATTGTAACCTACAACTTCAGAGACAATTCTAATCTTTGGCGCAGATCAAGATTCGTTCTTTTTATTCTGCCGTGCAATCCAATCCCGGCGTCAAAGGAGTGAATGTTGAACTCAGGAATGTAAAGAAGCCATAATATTTCAGTATCAAAACTGTTGAGATGTGTCCTCACTATATACTATAAATAACGAAAAATATCGCAAGTCTTTCTTTCTAATCACTTCTACTCTAGACTTTGGGTGGTATGCTGACACATCACATAGCAGGTTTGTTTGCTTGCTATCGAATGGAGTTAGCAGATAGCCAAGCCGAACTTTCACATCTGATGGTGTAAAGAGCTGTCTTTCGAGAAGGAGACAATAATTTGACAATGTTTTTGGCTTCACGGTAGACTCTGCCCTTACTTTGTAATACTGTCTGCATTGGAGGCGAGCTTTATTTAAATAAATAAACCTGACATTTATGATGAAACTCACTCAAAGAGCAACGGTTGCAGGAAACAAGATGAACCGATCTCTGAAATAAAAAGTCTTTATATTTAAAATTATAACTGATCTAAAAACACATTTTTTAAAAAGCTGTATTAGTCCGGGGGCCAGCAGGGGCTACCATGCACGCCCCCTCCATGATTTTAGGGTACCAAAATGTTCTTCTCTTTCAGAAAAAAGATGTTCCCAAGAACAAAGTTGGGAAGAACTACCTCATTTGCATCATGTCTTAAACCCATGATATAGCCTTTTAAAGTACTCAGATATGTCAACTGGGAGACGTGATATGAAATTATGTTTTGTTGGTGTATGCTGGCGACCATTTTGTTTTATGCAAATGAGGTAGTTCTTCCCAACTTTTTTCTTGGGAACATCTTTTTTTCTGAAAGAGAATAACCTAAGGAACATTTTGGTACCCTAAAAGTAGAATCATGGGGGGTGTACGGTAGCCCCTGCTGGCCCCCGGACTATATATATTTCAGTCATTGATCAAACAAGGTTTGAGATGTTTTTATAGATACTTAGAAGCGTGTTTGATGTTTACTAAGCTCAGCTTAGTACTCTACAAAGGGTTGAACATACGGTAAGGAGGATTGCGTTGCGGCGATCTTTTAAGTGCCTTGAAAATCAGCATTCTAAATGTTGTTGTTTTACGTGGAATCGAATATCGACCTCTGGAGCATATAGGTAATAAGCCAAGAAGCAGGTCAAAGTGAATATAAACACCCATAGACGCAATTTGAACTAGGTTCGTCAATTCCATTCTCTGTGCTGGTAACTGTTACCCCATAGTATGTAAGATCACACGTACCTTTATATTTACTCGGCGTATATTACTCAGGTATAAAGCCACAGAAGTGGAGTACCCAGTGAGGATCGGACTTACTACACTCGTGAATTAGTCTGTGAGACGAGCTTGCTAACCAAATTAGTTCAGTCTCACGCAAGGTCATAGATGTGGGGCACGTGATGAGGATCAATGCAGTATTAATGGCCAGGGATATTATCTCGCTAACTACGGCGAGGCACATGGATTTTTAAAAAATGGTGATGCTAAGTATTAGTCTCACCAGTTAAAAGAAGAAACATTTTACCAGACAGGCAACACATATTAAGTTCTCTCGATGTCTAAGGGACCTGGCTTATAGCTAAGATATCTGCATATTTTCAACGATGCTAGTGGTCGATGTTCGAACTCAGGTAAAAATCAGGAGGTCGAATGCTGATTATCAAGGCAAGCATGCCCCCCTCATACGAAAGTTCGGCACAAAACAAGTGTCCCATTTCACTTCATTTAGCCTTGTGCCATTCTAAACTGATAGGCCGCTTGTACTTCCGTAACTACATCGACGATAATCGACTCAACTGGCGAAATTGGCTTTATACAATAGTTCCTAAGTAATGAAAAAGAGCTCAAGCTCGAATCAGATAAATATCGAAAGATACGGTCAGTCCGAGATAGATATGAGACAACAATTGCTCTGAAGCACAGCATTCTATAAAGTGAATGGCCTTAGCTGTCGTGATGTCTGCTGCAAAGCACTCACACATTCAAATTTAGAGTAGGGATTAGGAATTAGGTTTCACGATCTATTGACCTTTGTACCTGGATTCGTTTATCCAATGTGAATCAAGACGAATCAGTCGATTTAAATCTGTTCATATCTATCCATCCCCCCCATACATCAATCTATCTTAGTTTCTTCAGTATCTATATATCTATTTATCTTCAGCGTGTGAAGATTGAACGCTGTAAACCAAAATTCGTTCACATATTTATCAGAAAAGCAGGACTTACACTTAGATATTAAATAAAAAGCAAAACAACTGTCACGGAATGAAAATATGTTAACAAGCCTGGCTGCTGCGGGGTTACACTCCAAACCTTTGTATTGTATATATAATAAATACATTATACGAGATATAAGACTTGTCAGTTTAGCTCAGTTGGTAAGATAGCCGGCTAGCAATCACTAGGTCGGGATTTCAAATCACGGTAGGGAAATGTTAATTTTATATATGGGTTTGGTTTACCGTAACGCGATAGTCAAACAGTGCAGAGTTTACTACGCTAAATTTGGTGAGGGTTGTTCTTGTTCTTGTTACGGGGTAAAACCAAACTTAACTCTAACTTAGAAAGTTGACAATGATTTATAGTGACGTAACCTCGAGTTCATATCATCAATAGAATGGCAACATTTATAATAAAAATCTAAGATAAAACCGGAAAAATAATGTGCGATTTATTTTTTATGTTTATGACTTTGTTTAATGTTCCAACGGAAATGGTTGGTATTTCCTGTTGTTTATTAAATCAGACAACCAAAAGAAATTTGCTTTCCTGAAACTTTAATATTAGATTATTAAGAGTATTTTCGAGGCAAATTATGGTTGTCAGTATATTTGCTTTCATCAAATTCAACTATGAGGTAATTTTAGACAATAATTCATTTACGTAATCGTTATAGAACGTAAGATGTTGCGCCGAAAAACAACTAAATACATAGTTATAACTTTTTAGACGAATAATAAATAAATACGTAGTTTTAATTTGATCAAAGGTGTATTTAATCAAAACAAGGATAAAAATAACTATATTTTTTACAATCAAAAGTTTATTTAATCAAAAATAGTTTAATTTGCTAATTAGACAATTTCGTGGATTCGGCGTAACCTATATACATAAGTTCAGACACACACATACACACTTGATACGCACAAACATATACGTATTATTATTTTTTTTAAATACTGAATGAAGAAGACTGTGTTGCAATCATCTATCAAGCAGGGAGATCCTGCCTTAAAAATCAGCATTCGAAATCCTGGCATTTTACCTGCGCTCGAGCATCGACCATTAGGAAATGCACAATTCTCTAAATCACAATATGAGTTTAGTCTGGAACAAGGCCACAGCTGCGGGGACCCCTTTGAGAATCAATTTCACTCTAGGAACAGTTGCTAACCATCGCTCAACGGCAGCCGCCCTACACTCGCGCGTACCAATGTAATGAACCATTAAAAACGAGCATTCTGATTAAATATTTTCAACAACATATATCGGATT
>VCCN01006239.1:919649-929872 GCA_006491835.1 Architeuthis dux
TTTACATTATCAATCGTGCGGTTCTTTCTTAAATTCTTTCTTCCATCCTTTCTTTCTTTCTTTTTTTCCATTTCATATAACCAGCTGCAGACGAGAGCGTATATGACGTAAACATTATCGCTTCTCTCTTTTTCTTTTTTACTAAATTTTCTTTCTGTCTGTCGCTGTCTATCTTTCTTTACCTACTATTTCATAGAACCATGTGACACAGCCGAGCTAGTAAAAGAAGAGTGGAAGTAGTAGTTACGTGTATTAATATAGAGATATTTAGTCAGAGGTGCCTCTGCTATTTACGGATATTTTGCTTATGTTTCGTTGCTTTTCAGACTTGTTGAAAAGAGCTTCAGCTTCCCTTATTGTAATAATCGACTTAATTGTCTACCGTATACACGGAACTGTACAACCATTCCGAAATCCGAAAAATTCCGAATTTAAAAAGTGTCTAATCCCAAGAGTACTACATGTACTATCATACATATATTATATAGAGAGTTTACTTTCATTACAACATCTAATATGTGTAAAAATCTGTGAAAGAGAAAAAAGGTTTTCAAATATCTATCTATGTATGAAGAATGTTTTAATGCAATGTTTCGCATTGCATTAAAACAACAAAGATGAAATAAATAGTCTTCATAGTATATAGAATAGTGAAAACATTTCATCTCAGAATTTCAAAAAAACATCCTATTTCACTTAATACTTGCTTTTTGTATTCATGTAATTAGATTAATTCCTCGGTTATTAAAGTTGAGTGCATCTAATTGTTTAAATACGGGATTTGCCACGGAATCGTGAGGATACTAACGAAATATTTTTAAAAGTTTCATGTATGCACATGACGTATGGAAAAACGTTTGATCGTTTTGCTCGTTTTCATACTTCATGCTGTTCCTGTTCCTGTTTTCCTTTAAACTTTCTTTTATCCTTCAAACACCTTGTGGAAATTCATGATGAAGAAGCCTTCTTTATTTAGGCGTATTTTAGAAATGTGATTTATTTGAATCCAGTAATTCTAAAAGAAAAGAAAGACACAGAAATATCTTGTATATAAGTGATTGGTGAATGCTTTTTATTTCTGTCATCCTTTCTTTCTTTACGATTATCAAAACATCACGAGATTCACTTCCTATTCTTTTGTCAGCTAAGTTGTACACACGACATTTCAATCATTTTTTCTAATTAATCGTTATTATTTCTTCTAACTCATCATTGTTGCTTAAATTACAATGTTCCATTTTCTTTACTTTACAGCCTTCCTGGTGTATTACTTCTTGAACAAATCGTATTCATTTCTTCGAATTAGAAATCTCTTGAAAGGTTACCTAATTCGTCCTGATAAACAGCAGAAAATACACCGGCCAAAATATAAGATTGTAAATAATAAAAATAAGAATGCTAATCCAAAACACTTAAAGTAAATGTCCTTTTGAAATTTCAAATAATTAAGATGCAAGAACAAATACTGTAAAGCACGATATTAACATCAGCGTATAAATGCCACGTGTAACAATAGTGTTCATAACATTCCCCAAGTAAATAAACTCCTTAGAGGCTTCTTTTGCAGCTGCCTGGTTATAAAAGCACTTATAATTTACAAAAAATGTCGAGGACCGCGTGGCCATGATAATCAGTATAGAAAAGGGTTGAATGAGGCAAAACCTTGATTCACATCAAATGTGATAAATGCAATGTGCTACTTACGATAAAGTTACTCTTTTTTTGAGCTTTAAAGGGTGCCCTATTCAAAAAGGACGTGTATTCTTGGAACACGTAACAATACTCTTACTCAAACGTTAACACAAACTTGGTATGTCTTTTATTTTGTAATTAAAAGAATACAGTTCGGGCACGTATAAAAATAGATATGTGTTTAAAACGACGCATAGCACGTATTTATTGGAGTTAGTTGATTTCATCTATGACTAATTCTCGTTTCACTTTTTATTCTTCAAACAGCCTTCATATTGTGCTGGAGTCCGTTCATGATATTCAGCCTCCTCCAGGTCTATGGGATGATACCAAACACCCATACAATGGCAGCAGTGGCAACCTTCTTCCAGAGCCTGGCACCGCTAAACAGCGTTGCCAACCCAGTGATTTACGGCATATTCAACACACGCACCTGTAGAAATGCTAAGTGAGTATATCGTTTGTTTTTCTTGTCGGGCAGATGGAAACAGAAGGTGAGTGATACTCCTGTTTAGGTGAAGGTTGTGGAGTGTGACAGTCTTTTTTAGGCTGACTTCCATGCCAGAGTGTATGTTGCCTACTTGAGGGCTGCCTCTGTGTGAGCGACTAGAGCTATATCATTTGCTAACGTAAGCTCTCTGACTGGCTTCACTGTGGTTTTTGTGTCGGCTCGGAGTCGCTTCAGGTTGAGTAGGTTGTCGATTTTACGTGTGTGAACGTATAGACCGGGGGTCATTAGGGCCTACCATGCATCACCCTGGAGATAATCTTTCACGGTTACCAGATAGTTTGGCAGGGTCAACTGAATGAGAATAACAAATGTTCCCATGGAAAATTCAAATGAGCTATGTGTAATTTAACTGTTTCCATGGCAACCGCGGACTTCTGACAATAGAGACATGTAGGCGATAATCCCACCATAACTCAGTCAATGTTGGTGGTAAAAGAACAAAAATGGTATCAAGATGGAGCTGATACATTGTCTTTCATTATTAAGTATCTTTATGTTAATTAGCACATTTGCATACTCATGAATATTAATGTATATGTAACAAAATGACAACATTTCCCCTAAAAATGTATAATTTTTCAAAGTAATAACCACTACACAATGACTGGACAATCTTTCATGGCTACCAGATTGTTTGGCAGGTTCAAACAAATGTGAATAAAAAGATTTCCCATGAAAAAAAACTCTTTTAAACAACATGTAATGTATCTGTTTCTATGACAACTGTGCATTTCAGACAAGGGTGAGGTGTAAGTGATAATACGACCATATTGGTTTAAAATGATGATTCTTTTCAGTTTTAAAATAAGGTCTAATGTATTAAAGACCTATCGGTGCGTTCGCAAATGAAATAGATTTGCTCTGGTACAAACTATATGTCGTTTGTGCTCATTTGCATATCTGACATATTGATTATAGCCTCATTGAACGTTATCATCTATATGATTACGCGAACTTCAATTCCAATAAACAGTCTCTTTTATTTCTGTTTTATACATAATATTTTAACACACATTTGTATTCATTCATAAGCCAGTCCAACTGCTCATCAATATCTTCATCAGCCTCTTCTCCATCTTCATCATCTGGTTCAAGCATCTCCAACAGAATATCTACCATCTGTGGTGGTAGTAAATCACCTTCTATCCATAGAGGCTCAAGAAATCCATTTACAAGTGTTCACCCGTGTTTTTATGAAACCTTGGGAATAACTGAATCTGCTATGTGAGAACCTTTCCAAATTCCAACCTGATAATTCACCCCTTTATTGTGTTGGACCAAACACTTCCTACAAGGGGGAAACGTTCGCATGACAATATTGCGCATCGCATCTACTGATGAGAACATAACTTGGTTGTTTCTCGGAAAAGATATGTCTCCTTATGGCCAAGAAGTAGAAGGCTGTGCTTTGTCTCTGTTACAGGATCTAAACCAGAAAAATTGACAACCATTGATTATTTTCCAGTAATTAACCATCCAATCACAGAGTACAGAACAGTCCAAGAATGCCTATACAGAGGAAGCAACAACACAGGTTGGGCAGGCATATATGGTGACAACATTTGACCTTGGAGTGTGTATGAAAGCTTTCCCACTCATTTGGAACAATCCGGCAAAATACCTGAACCATATTGTCATGATAGGCACATTTCGCTTGATTTGTGCATGTCTAAAGATGGTTGGAAAGAAAATGTCTGGTTCTGGATTTGATTGGAACTGGTTCACTTCAGAGAGTATCAACTGGAAGGCATTATGAAAGGCCTATGCACTGTCATACAGTTGCCTTAGAGAGTTTGGGGAGGATTGTGTTGGAACAGTTTTTAATCCAAGAAATAGTGGAGGATGTTTTTAATGGACTTCCAGAGCAATCCAAAGAGAGGATGAAAACTCTTACTTAGTTTAAATCCAAGGACATGCTGGAAGAAGCTTTAAATGATGAAAATATAAATACCTATACCAGAAAGTATTCCACTTACAAACTAAATGTTCGTGAAGGAGACCTAGGGAATACTGCTATGGGTTGGGTGTCCTATATGGATCATATTTGGCGTGTTCTATCTCTTATTCGAGCAGAGAAGACCAATGACATTCCGTTATATGCCGAGATTCTACATCAGATGCCAGATATTTTACCTCTTTCTCTGTATTCAGAGCCAACCTGGACGAGTATCGTCCAGGATCAATGGAGCTACTATAAAGAGGTACTATTGGTGTTGCTAGGTCTTTCATTCCTGGTAAAAATGTGCTGTAGATAGATGATGGAAGAAACCTTTATAAAGCATGCTAAAAGTCACAGCGGAAGTGGTTTTGGTGTTACAGGGATTGCTGGGAATTATGATGCATATCAGCGGTTGGTCCATGAAAGATCAACCTATGTAGAGGCAACATTAAATATGGCATCTGTTGAATAACTCGGAATCCGGCATATGGTATTGTCTTCATTTGCCATAACAAGGATTTAGAAATGAACTGTCGACTAAACTAACACGTCATAAATAGAATCTCTTTTAGAGAAAAGACTATTTTTGCCAACAGATTGTAATCTCTGGGGAAGAAAGAAATACTTATCAGCAATATCTCCGTCTTCTTTCACCAACTAACTAGTTAACTTTTTAGTAATGTTTGTCTCTTCTCAAAGTGTTTGACGTTGATCATATTTTTCACTGCAGCTTTGTTAGTTTGCGGCTTGATCTGAAATGAGATATTGACGATTATTTTTTTCATAAAACTTTAGCCTGGGAAATTTTCTTCGCCTTTAGAGAAAAAAAACATCTATACACTTAGCGGTTAGTGTTTCATTGCATTTCTATTTTTTTATCATAATGTTATTATTTTAGCAGAAATAGAAATATTTTTTCTTTGTTTGCTAATTTAAAAATCTTAGAACATAATTTGAAAACTGAATGAATGGTGTGGAATATCTCAGGATTCGATATACCCAGTTAGTCCTGCCTAGCGGTTGAGACCAGTGGTAGGTGTTCGAAGCCAAGTAAACGCCAGAAATTCGGATGCTGATTTTCAAGGCAGCTGCCCATCGTCATGTTGGAAGCTTAGAGTCACAATATATCTGGCCTTCCTTTTGGATTAGACTAAACTGAGTACATATCTCTAATTTCTAAACCTTGTAAATCTGTCATCAAAACTGTCAACATAGGTTTCTTCAGTTTTAAAGTTGATTTGGCTGGCTATGTATGTATGTATGTATTACGTGTACAGGCCATACCAATTGAGCTAGAGGACTGAAATCTAATCATGTACTCCTTATTATGTCTAGAAAAATCTTTATTTAGTTCCCCCCTCCCCAATAGACTTTAAGTCGGGGGTTCAATTTGCAATGTAAATTTATGCTAAATTGATCGTTTAGTTTGAATTTTAGAATTCACGCTTTTTTAGTGATCACTGCCCATCGAAAGGAGAGAGAAGTAACTTATTCATTGATCACCCCTTTCCCCAATTTTGTAATTGATCACTCCCAACACGGCATGCCGCCAAAACATATTGGTCACGTTGCGGTTTTTATTGAGTGAATAACCAGACCTGTTTAAATAAAGTTTACCATAAAATATCCAAATGAACTCTAAATAATACGAGAGAACATAAGATATAGAGGATATCTTATTTCAGAGACAAAATCGTATACGCTTAAAGGAAAAAGGCTAACATTGGTTAAAAATAAACAAAGGTTTTCAGAATGCCCAAATTGAGCTTTTTAGGAAATGCCAGAATTGACCAGACCTTGAATTGACCCTTAAAGATCACCAGAGGTCTGTGCCACATACCGTATGTTCATCATGCGGTGAAGTTACCGATGAACACAAATGTGCAGCCTCCGTTAGCTTTGAAAATCCCAAAATTGACCTGACCGTAAGTTGACCTTTCGTTAGATTTGAAAATGCCTGCCAACATTGACCTGACCATAAATTCACCTTAGAGGTCACCAGAGGCTAACACTGCCTGTGCTAAATTGACTTTTAGAGCTCAACAGGGGTCAGATCAATCTATCCTATGTTCATACTGTGGTCAAGTTGCCCTTGTACACAAATGTGGAGCCCATAGGGTGCAGGCGTCTCCGTCAGATTTGAAAATGCCCAAACATCGGTTAAAAATAAACAAAAGTTTTCGGTCTTCCGTTTTGCTTTTTCTTGCAAGTTTGTTAATTTTAAGTGTGTCACAGTTCAAAGCTGCCTTTTTGCCAACTTCTATATTATATGCAAATGGTTCTTCGGACGATTGAACTCCTTCTTGTTATTTGTGTTGTAAACACGACGTTTCGACCGATCCACGTTATCAACAAAGAGAAGACTTTCACAACTTCTCAAAAAGAACAAAGATCACTTCGCTCCGCAAAAGTACAGACAATTATCCCTACACCACAGCATACTTCCCCACATGTATGGCCTCCCTAAAATATATAAAACAGATATTCTATTGCGACCTATAGTCGACTGCCAGGGCTCAGCTTGCTATCCATTAAGTCGTTTCCTTGCCAACATTTTAAAACCCCTGATCGGAGATTAAAGGGGCGCCCATCTCCTCGTCACTCATGGTGAGCTTCGATGTGGTGAATCTGTACGGCATGGTCCCCACGCAAGAGGCCATACTCCTATTACGAGACAGGTTGGAGGGTAACAGCGACCTGAAAGAACGAACCAGTATACCCGTTGACAACCTAATGGAGTTGTTAACTCTCTACGTGCGTACCACACATTTTCAACTCGGTTCTGATATCGGCTTGGCTCTGGGCTCGTCAATTTCTCCTACTATTGCCAATCTACATGGAATGTTTTGAGAGTCTGGCCTTAGGCTCAACTACCCTGAAACCATCTGTATGGCTCCGATACGTGGATGATACTTTCCTACTGGGGCCCCACCATACTGCCATACAAGTCTCCCTCGACCACGTGAATTCGATTAGACCTTCCGTACAGTTCACGATCGAAAAAGAACACAACAACATGCTCCCTTTCCTGGACGTTCTGGTCACACGTACGGAGAATGACCTGGGCGCATCTGTCTACAAAAAAACCACACATACCGGTCTCTACCTCAATTTTAACTCTCATCACCCTTACTTTGTCAACAGGGGGCTGATTAACTGCTTAAAAGTCCGAGATGCAGCTATTAGTAGCACACCATACTTGGAAGATCAGGAATTGTCACACATCAAACCAGCTCTTGAAAGAAATGGATACCCGCCCCATTCTATGACCAGGAAAGGAACAACCGTTACTACTGCTGCTAATGCTAATGTACCCTTAACCAAACCTCCTCATCCTATGATTCTCTTACCCTACCAAATAGGGATTGGTGAACGCCTTCAAAATGTATGTACACAATACGACATCAAAGTCATTTTCAAACGTGCACACACACTCCGAGGTCTGCTAAGTAAGGTTGCCCCTACTCATGACCCCAAACTGGTGAATAACTGTGTTTACATCATCCCCTGTAAATGTGGTATTGTCTATACCGGAGAAACGGGCCGCCTCCTCAAGGTCAGACTTGATGAACACAAGAAAGCCATAATCAAGGGCGAGATAGACAGAGAATAGCGACCATCTGCCTCTCTGGGAGGAAGTCCAGATTATTGACAGAGAACGATGTTGGAAGTAGAGAAAAATCAAAGAGGCAGCTCACATCAAAATACCGACTAAATGCGGATTTCAACCCGATGTGGCTTCCACTTCTCAACAGACATAAACCCGGCAAGACAAAGACACAGAAACACCCGGACCATGTGCTATAAGGGTTACCCCCTTTAAACATAACTTCTGTTTAAGCCATCACACTCGGATTTTACACCTGAAGACGGCCGAAGAATGGATCGGCCGAAACGTCGTGTTTACAACACAAATAACAAGAAGGAGTTCAATCGTCCGAAGAACCATTTCAATATTAACCCTTCTCAAAACTATAGAAAAAATTATAATAATATTAATACAGATGTTTCTTTTGACTTGAAATACATGAAGTAATTGTACATGGCAGGTTCTATTTTTAAAGTGACATTTCAATTTTGTCTTTCCCAATTAAGAAAACGGGTATATTTTTCATTCTTAAGAAGAGAAAAACGGAAGAAAGTTTATTACACTTAGCATATTGCACATATGAAAAGCAATAATCTTTGCCTTTTTAAACTATGTACGTTATGTACATAGTTCAAAAAGGCAAAGATTATTGCTTTTCATATATGCAAAACTTGATAGATATCTGTTATAGATATCTATCCAGCTTAATGAAGGTCTGGGTTGGCGTAACATTTATTAACAGTGAATCAGCGAACCGAGTTCAAATTTTAGCTGAAACAGGTTCGCACAAAGGTCTGCGTTCTCTCCCATCGATATGATATTCGTAAAAAAACTGTAATATTGAAAATATTTAATCTCTGAATTTTCAGATTTATTTTTTTTTATTTTAGGTTTACAATGTTTCTAAAGTTTCCGGAATTTTGTTCTGAGAATACGAGGTAGAGTCGAAGCAGAAACAACGTGGCTAAGAACTAAACGTGTTTTCGATGATCACCTGCGAGGATTATTTGGGGGGGAAACTGAATCACTTAATAATATATAAGATGTCATAGATGAGGCGGGGAACTTTATACAATTAATTCAAAACGTTGGCTGATAAAGAAGCTATTTAGAACATTCTCTCAGTCTTTCTCTCCATATATACATTCGTGTTCATTCTTGGATATATAATCTTATCTTGATCAATGAATCGACAATCAGAATCCTTTGAATGTGCGCCTGTAAATATTTATAAAGAAAACACATTTATGGAAAGTTGTTGTCACTGCAAGAAGAAAGCAAATACCTTACCCGCCATTTTGATTTGTAATCCTCCTGATAGATTGGCAGAGTTCAAATCAAGCTGAACAGATGTTTCTCTAAGGTGAGTTAAGGCAAATTTCAACATTCATATTACAGTAAAAGTTACGGTCAAAGACTGGGCCTGAGATATAATTTTCACCCTACATGAGTTCTATATGGACAAATATTGTTTAAAAAATAAAAGAATTGTGCGTCCGTTCAAATAACGGGGTATACAGGAATAATTCTGTCCAACTATTCCGTCCTCTTTTTAAAATTATTTTATTTTCGATTGTGCTATTTACTCACAGTCATAGAATGACGACCCGAATTGAAGTTGTGATTAAAACAACTAAAATATGAGATGAAGGTAAAAGGTAGTCAAAATTAATAAAATATGTTGTCCTTATTTTCCAAATTTACCATTTTCTTTCTTTACTTTTTTTCTTTTCTTCTTTTAACAGAAGACTCAATTCTTTTAACCAGATGGCGAACGGAGTATCCTGCTGCAATGTCCGTAGTCGGAAGAATTCAACCTTCGAGGTCTCAGTTGGATCGCAATACACGGGGGTCAGCGAAATGGACGTCTCGGTGCGCATAACCTCGAATGCCATGGGACCACGCCGAATCTCTGGTCTGCCCTACGTTCGAAACACAGTCACGGAAACAGAGCGACAAATCCTTATGCGCAATCTCACGCCAGCCGGTAGTGAACAGAATCAAAAGAAAATTCGACAATCATGAATCGTGTATGATTTGATACCAGAAACAAACTCAACAGAAGAACTGAAGTTACAAGGGAAGATTTATCCTATAAAGCCAAAACATACGGAAGATTCTCGACTCTAAGAACAAGCCAGATCTTGTTTTAATTATGTATCATATCGTATATCAAATATTTTAAGAATGACTTATTTGCAGTTAGACGCATTTTACAGTCAGAAGCAGAAACAGTATGAACATTCGTTCACTTGCGAAAATCAGGCGGTGCAAAAAGACTTACAAATAATGAGAATGGCTGAACTGGACAATTGGAAGTAAATATGCATTTTTAAGAGTATCACATATAATTGAAAATATTTTCATAGTTAAAATTCAGGAAATGAATGAACACATTAAACATTTATAAAAAAGTAAATTGATGAAACAAAGGTGAGAAAATGATGAAGATGAGATTTACTTTCAAAGGAAAAACAAAAAAACACATAAAA
>VCCN01006239.1:991282-1002478 GCA_006491835.1 Architeuthis dux
ATTAAACATGTAGCCGCTAATTACGGGGAATTTAATCCTGATTTAGGAATGTGGTTAGTATATAAATGATTAGTTATTTCTACACCTAGTTGGGAGTTCTCGGCTCATAGTTAGAGCACAAAGTGAATTGTTCTATCGCATTCCATCATCTATGTGCAGTTTGGTTGAACAAAAGCACTATTGATTTTTATTAATAATGATCGTTTCATTACTGTCTGATATAAGTCTACAATAGTTGGTCTGTGTCAGATTTCCCTATGAGGACACCAATAAACTTGGTACAGGTATCCCCTTTCAAAAGTTCGCTTTACCCTACTTTTTTACTTTTACGAAAAAGGGTGTAAAGCGGAAATAGCGTTCAGTGAGCTGTTATAGAGGCAGCAAGCACCCTCTTCCTATCTCTCCCCTACACCCTAGTCTCCAGTACCTCCCACTATACTTACCTTCGACGACTCAGCCAAACATGCCATAATCACCAATTTATGGAGCTGGGAACGCCCAAAGATGGCGTCATGTAATTGCTTTTCCCGTTACGCCATTTTCGCTTACGAAATGTTTATATAGATGGAGAAGAAAACTTGTATATGACAAACATAGAGTCAGTGGACATGACCATATATTGACCAGATAATCAGTAGCGCAATAATTTCACAGCTCGTCATCTTTCAATGTCCTTTTCTACTTCTCATCTAGTTGTTTAGATCTGATTGTAGGTTACCAATTACGAAGTGTGTACTATCATTTTTTCGTAGTAGTAATATTATCTTGAATTTCTATTAGATGAAGCATTGTCAACCATTATTATTTTATTATTATTATTTCTTTCATTTTAATTTCAGTGGCTTTTTATAGCACCTACTCCGACCGTCATTCATCTGCCATCAGTAAACAGCGCACTGACGAGGCAAATGGATGCAAGTTCGAGTCTCGCTGGGAGCTTATTCTTTATTCCCGATCCGCACTGTTTGCTGATTGCTGTAGAATGACGGTCTGAGTAGTTGCGATGAAAAGCAATCAAAATTATGTTGAAAGATTTAATAGTCAAAAATAAATAATGGTTATCAAATTCTTGTCTGAATCTTTATTTCATTCTACTATATTTTAACCGAAGTGTTGTAATCATTATAGTTCGTTACAAGAAAGTTAGGCCAAATGAAACAAAACACAATGCTTACTCTCTACCGAGTAGGATTTCGACTGTGCTTGTATCTATTTATCGAAAATAGTCCTCATAATTGAAACCTTAAAAGGCTTTTTTCAATTGCGGAAATGTAATGGCTTTTTTCGATTCCGTTTCCCCATTTCTCTGGTAATCAATTGTTATAATAGTTGCAATGGTCAAATAGGTAATGGAAATCAATACCTAGTTAAACCCGAATAGGAAAGGCGTCAATCGGTTATGCGATTTCATTTAAATATCATTAACATAGCTAATACTTGTTGATAGGGTTGACCATTCTTATTAACAGTTTGTATGCATTTTCATTTAATATGTAAGCATTTAGAAAGTCCCATTAGATTTTCCTCATATATTGGCGCAAGTTAGTTAGCAAGCTCGTCTCTCAGAACAATTTCCTATCGTAGTGAGTTCGATCTTCACTTGATCCTTCTCTACTATGTCCTCGTGACAGACTGAGTAATGCCTAGGAAATAACTATATATATATATATATATATCACGCAGCTATTTGATAGAAAATACGAATATTTTATACTACATGCATTTGCATTTGCATATATTCCAGGTGGGCATCATAGAAAATTCAGAGAAAACAACCTACAACCAACTAGAAAGTTTGGAGGTGGTGGCCAAATGGTGTGTGGATGTTTCACCACTCGATGCGTTGGATCACTGATTCTCTGTAATTGAAGAGTCGCAGCCAATACCGAAGACATTTTAAAGAAGCAACTCATGTCCGTCAACCAACAGTTTCCTCATCTCAATCCAGCAATATACCAACAGAATAATTCTCCTGGACATGCTACTAAATCAATTAAATGTTTCCCAACATTATAAAATTCAGACTTTGTTGTGACCCTGGCAGTTTCCAAACTTCAACATTATAGATAATTCGTGGGCAGAAATCGAGTTCAAACCGAGTTTAAGTTCATTATTTGCAGTAATTGAACAAGAATAGAACCCAATTGAATCCTTGTTTGTCAAGATGTAAAATGTCTTTGAATAAGTTCTATCAAGGAATATTCCAGTATATATTCCATGGTAAAAAATAACAAAAATCGTATTTTTTCAAATTTAAAGCAGATAAAAACAGTGTAAAATGTTTACAAACAATTACAAAACAGTCTGTGGTACAACAAAACACAGGCTTCCCGATGCAAAAGGGACGTGAGATTGAGTCTCACCTAGGGCTTATCCTTTATTTCCGATCCGCGCTGTTTAGTAACGTCCGTACATTGACAATCAAAGTAGTTGCGATGAAAAACAACCAAAATTAAGATAAACGAAATACTATTAAAAATATAATAATGGTTGACAATGCTTAAAAAATAAATCAAGATAATATTACTACTACTAATACTATTAGTGTACGTAAATTCAATAACACATATGGCAAAATGCGATCGGGGCAAAATGGAGGCTAAAGTCTATATGTTTAAATTTGATCTTCTGCCTGACCTAGGGTTCTTGTAGCTCAAGCGACAGAGCAACTGGTACGGATAACTAGGCTTCCCGAGGCAAAAGAGATGTGAGTTCGTGTCTCACCAAGAACTTATCCTTTATTTCCGATCTGCGCTGTTGACTAACGTGTAGTTGCAACTAAGATGAAAGAAATACTAGCCAAAATATATAATGGTTAACAGAAAAA
The DNA here is from genome assembly GCA_006491835.1 of Architeuthis dux. NCBI lineage: Eukaryota > Metazoa > Mollusca > Cephalopoda > Oegopsida > Architeuthidae > Architeuthis > Architeuthis dux. Next base: position 994,110 of record VCCN01006239.1, read on the forward strand.
ATATTGTTTTGAAAGAATTTGTAGAGTTGAAGAATTGGAAACATTTTAAAACAAAATAGGCCTCGAAGATATGGAGATTATCTGTAATTTCAAGGATCTTTATTTAATGTTTATACCGTGATTGCTCTGTCGACAATTCATAAAAACAGTTTGTTTGTCTTCGTTTTGTTTTATTTTTTTGCCTGGGTAAAAATAAACACTATACCTTCGTATCTTCCAAATAGGAATCAAGCTGATTGATCGTTGTGAACTATGTATTTTTGACGCGAGTAATATGCCGGTCTTGTTCACAATAATGTTACAGGACGAACGATAAGACGGTTTAATAAAAAGGAAAAACCATCTCAATGCTGTTAGAAATTTGCTGAATGCTGTTAGAAACTTTTACAAACTTGCCTTCGATATTTACCACGATATTTGGAAAACATTTCACTGAAAGAGAAACGGAACCCTTTCAAATAATTGCAAGTAATATGTGTGTAACTCCCCAGCCTTATATGCGTATGTTGATAGATAGATAGATAGATAGATAGATAGATAGATAGATAGATAGATAGATAGACCAATCAGATTCCCCTTGCTGGCACTGAAATTCATGTGGAGCGAGCTTGATTCTCACTGAGTATGTGAGAGGTGAACCAAAGTTTATCATATCTTCCTATATATAGAAGAGTGGTCAGGGAATTTGATAATGAAAATAAATTGCTTACCTAACGTCTCGTTTACGCCATTTCCTTCGAAGTAGTTCCTCTCTATATATGGGCCGACAAAGAGCAGCGGCAGAATCCTATTATATTCAGTTTGCGTGCACTATTCAAATCTCCTCAAATGTTTGTTTGCACCTCATATACTACCCTTGTGGAATCAACACACTTAGAGGATGTTCAACCAGCTTTTCTACTTCGAAGCAAATAAACAAATCACAGATATGACACAAAACAATGTTTGTTTAATAGCTTGATGTTCTGGATTCATGAATTATACTACAAACAAATTAGATTAAAATATTAAAATTATTGGCATATTTCTTTCACAGATCAAGTAGAGGAAAAGATTATGGAATCATGCAATTCTGACAAACAAAAGAAATCACCGTTAGTATTTTGTTGCTTGTCCTCGGGTTTTTATGATGGCCTGTATTCTTTCAGGCTTGGACTTGACTAATGAAAAACAATATTCTCCATCAAGCTGGTTCCAACTTTCTCTAATTGACAGATCAGCTTTTGAGGATGGAGCATTGTCATGGACCATGTTTTAAAGATGTCTACCTTAAACTTTTAATCGGATTGCGATCCGGACTGTTTGCTGGCCATATCATTGAGTTGATATTTCCCAAGTGCGCCAATAGTAGGTTGATGAGCCCAAGTAAAAGCCAAAATGCAAGTAGACGTTTTCCACTTGGAAGATTGGCGCAACGCAATCTTCTTGCACTATCTCTCCGGATGTGACGTTATGGTCGATGCTCGACCTTTTAATTTGACTAAGTTCGTCTAATTAGGTTGTTCATTTAGTGCCTCTAATAAGAAATTGGTAATTCAGTAATTTAACCCCGGAACAGAAAATCTTCTCACTGTCAGACAAAAGGCATATATTTTCTCCCAGGCTCTTTCGTGTCAGAGGTCAAATGACCAAACACAGCTGCGAAAGAACCCCGCGAGGCCGAAGTCATTAACACGTCTGGAACGGACAGTGAAGTTATCCCATGCCGCGTGACAATCGCATTTAGAGTAGATAATAAATTGGGGGCTTAGAATTTGCTTAGTAAATGAGCTAGCGTGGATCGAAGATACATTTAAAGAAAGGCGTAAATCTTTGGTCGTCTGATATTTTAAAGATCGATATATTTCGGCCCAGGCTACCTCGGGTCATAGGTCAAATAGCCGCGAGCGGTTGGCGTCAACCATGGGCGGTTGTGAATGTTACAGAGGGAGACACTCGGCGATTTTATGAATAAATTAACGGAAGTGGACGAGTTAAGAATGACACTTGATCAAGAGCAGATATTTTGAAAGACCAGTTATCACAGATCAAGGACTTGATCATAGCTAATGATAGTTAGCTGGAACTAGAGCGATAACCACGCAGGCTTAAATAGGGCTGATTTTCATTATCAACAGCCAGAGAGATTTAGCTGGCCAGCGGCCACGCGTTAGCCTCGACGTGTGATGCAAAGATAATTACCCATGACCAAAATACGCGCACTTAGCTCTTTCTCTATCTCTTCGTGTTCACCTTGTCATGTATACACTCTCCTTCTCCCTCGGTGGACGAAATATAAACATGTTTGTATTCTGGAAACTGCTGTGTCTGACAGTATGTCTGTTTACGAAAATAAACACCTATACACTATAACCGAGACACGTTTGTTTCATCCTTCTGCTGAATGCTATGTCTGCATGTTAATAATAACAATAATAACCGTTACGCAACACTAATTAGGACTTGTGCCGAGCTAAGCGAAGTTATTACAAATGCGATTAGACTGCAAGACTTATTTGCTAAGGTTCGCTCTACATCAGGCTGTACTTATAATGTAAACTTACCTGGACTCTATGAGAAATCAAAATTGTGCCAATCCTTCAAGTTGGGTGAATCTGTTTGTCTTGAAAGCAACATTCGAATACAACAATTACATAGTGCGAGTAAGATGTAGACAATTATTATCGCCACCAAACTGGCCTTGTTATATACTTTAATATATACAGGCTGTCCCATAAGTAACGCCCCAATTTGTCCCCAAATTGACGCCAGTTCTACTTAAGGGAAGCAACTATTTAATAGTTGCTTTTAATAGTAATTTAATTATAATTTAATATTTGCTTCCCTTAGAACTGGCCAAATCGGGAGTTACTTCTGTGACACCTTATATTGTGTTTCGAAACTATATATTCAATGTATGTTTGGACTATTTTCTTCATCTTTGTTGTTTTTAACACATCATTTCGGGTGATATATTTTTCAGCCTTCCTCAGTTGTATGTTGCATCCGGTTTTCTTTAGAAGTAACTTAGTGTTTGACTTCTCCTTTTTATCTCCTCTAAACATCGCAGTCCAATAGAGTCACAGGACTGAATAGTAAGGTCTCGTGTTAGTAGTGTTAAAATAAATTCTGAATATACCGATAAATGTTCTTAATCCAACTAAAGATTGCTTAATCTCTTACCTACCCCTCGCCAAACAGCTCTGCAACATACGTCCCCTTCTTTTCAAAAAGAATATTGGAATATTTTGTTTTTTTCCTTCTCGAATACCTACATTGATACCTTTTTTCCCGTTTAATACTCATACTCATCTATGAACTTAGTTCTATTTTCTTTTGTTTCTTTATTTATGTTCCTAACTATGTAATTCGCTTTGTTCCACAGCAAATCGTCTCGGGCAATAGCATCCATACAGTTATCAATCATTTTTTTCGAAAAGTCGAAAAGAAAAACGAAACATACCGAAATGGAATTTCAAAATGGAAGGGAAAGACGATGTAGCAGAGCCGTTTGGCGAGAGGTGGCTAAGAGATTAAGCATTTTTGCATGATGGCATAGAAGAAACAAGTGGCTCAGAAAACTTTGGTTGGAGAAAGGACTCCCCGGGAAGTAGGTCACCATGGGATTAGCATATCTTAGGGCAACGGGTGAATTTGCTGTGCGTGGATTGGCTGAGCAAAAGCAAAGGGATACCTTTGAATTTGGGTGGGGGGGTGTCAGTCAGTAGAGAGTAGCCGCTCTGGCTGACCACATGGTAGACGTGGAATGTCTTGGACCATGCACTTGCTATTACGATGAGCGGCAGTTGACAACGGGACGATCAAGAGAGGTGGTCGAAGATAGAGGACCTTGGTTGTGGAATAGCAACAAACACAGCATTTATGAGAAGATTATCATTCTCTTTTCTTAGTTTATTTTTCTTCTCATGTGGACGAATTCAGAGAGCGCCAGGTAATCGCATTGCAAGACTTCTTATGCGTGTGAGCTATTCATCAATTATGCGTGGAAGACGAACAGAAAGGCAAGTCCCGGGGAAGAATCGAAACCGTCTTGCTGTTGGGGCGATCTGCCCCAAAATCTGCTTGCTGGCCGGGCGACCACATACTTATCGAGCTAAGCCACGCGCCTTTTGGTAAAAGGAGTGGGACGACCTTTTCCCATTTGCTAATCGCTAGGGAAGAGGACAGTTGGAGTGCGTTGGCCCTTCCGCCTGAGTTACCGGCCGATCCCTTAATTATTTCAAAGGGAAATTCTTTGAACACACAACCGGTGAACATGGGGTCAAATGACCCCTGGTCGAATTTTGATAGCGCCAGCCAACGCCGCGGTAAAAAGGCTGACGTCGCGAAGCGTCAACATTTCGCATTCCACAGGCGCCATCAACATCAGTCTACACGCATGTACACACAGCTCCTGAACCTGGGGTCAAATATCAGCCTCCACGCACACCCATATTTCGTTCCGCTAATAGTTCATTCCGCTACAAATACCGACAGTGACATAGAGGAAAAGAGTAATAGCCTGACAAATATAATCAAGGAAGCAGCAGAGATGGTAATCAATACAAATGCAAACAATAACACAGGGAAATACTCTAAAACAACATTGAAACTAATCAAACAGGGGAGAAATATGAAGATAAAAACAAAAGAAGACGAAAACAAAAGAACAGAACTTAACAAATTAATAAACAAAGGAACGATAAAAGAAAACAGACAGAAAAACACGAAGGGGATAGTAGAGGCTATCAGAAAGGAAAGGGGAAGAGTTTAAAACACGCCCAATCCGAAGATCATACTGGCAAGCAACAGATGTTTGCACTAAAGGATACTTTTCAAAAATAGGGACAAGTTGTCAAAAGTAACTGAAGAATACTATGACAATTATAATATATATCATTATACCACAAACTAATAAACCTATAGATATTAGTGATATCCCAGACATAACAGTAGACGAAGTAGTGTTTGCATTACGAAATATGAAACTCGGTAAAGCCCCAGACATGTATGGCATAACGACAGACCTTAAGATGCAGAAGAGATCTTGCACAAAGGATTAGCAGAGCTATTCATACAAGAAAGGAGATAAGCACGACCTTGGTAACTACCGCCCCATTACAATATTACCTAACATATATAAACTATTCAGATTAACATGTTAACAGACACTCTAGATGAAAATCAACCACGCGAGCAGGCAGGCTTCAGAAGCGGCTACTAAACAATAGATCACCAACATGCAATAAATCAACTAATCGAAAAGTCCTTAGAATGCAACAAGCCATTCTGTTTGCCTTTTGTAGATTATGAGAAAGCATTCGATTCGGTAGAACACGGCAGTCTTCAACTTCAACAAGGCGGTAACGAGAATTACATACAAATCATCCAACACATATAGGAAAATGGCACTGCAATAATTAGACTACATAAAGATACAAACAAAATAAAGATGGCAAAAGGAGTAAGACAAGGGGATACAATATCACCTAAACTATTTACAGCGAGCTTTAAAAGTTCGGGGGGAATGGGAATAAACATAGATGGAGAATACTTAAGCCATTTGGGATTTGCCGGTGACATTTCCATGACGTCGGAAGCATCCGAAGAATTACAAAACATGTTAACCGATCTAAATAGGCAACGTAAAAAAGTAGGTTTAACGATGAACAGAACAAAGACAACGGTAAAGTTCAACGATAAAGTCCACTAACAAGTCATGAAGATAGAAGGAGAGGCTCTAGAAGAGGTTGATGAATACATCTAGCTATGACAGTTAGAGAAAGACCATGACAGCAAAATAGAACGACGCATAACGATAGGTTAGAAAGCATTCGGCATGAATAGAGACATGTTGAAGAGTACTTTGCCTATGTGCTTAAAGCGTAAAGTATCCAACGGTTACATAATACCAATCATGACTTACGTATGCGAAACATGGAAATTAGCAAAGCGAACTGAAAACCAACTTAGAATATCACAGAGAGCCATGGAAAGAGCAATGCTAGAAATAGAAAGAGATAGAAAAAGATCAACATATAATTAAGCAGAAAAAATGGAGATGGGCTGGTCACCTAGCAAGAAGAGATGACAATAGATGGGTGAAAAGGCTAACCGATTAGTGTCCATGGGACAGTAAACACAGTAGGAAATACCAGACACAAAATGGAGGGATGAAATAGAAAGGTTTGCCGGTAAGATGTGGCAGAGGTTAGCACAATCTAGGTCGTCATGGAAGGAGATTGGAAAGGCGTTTGTCCAACAGTAGACTCATAACGGCTGCTGCTGCTGCTGATGATGATGATGATATATAGAATGGGATCCACGCACATATATGCACCTCTTTGCCTGTTTTCCTTTTTTTTGTCAGTTTTTCGAAAGTTCATGGGCGCATCGCCATAGGTTAAAGGTTAGCATGCGAATCTATAGGACTAATGTATAGTGAGTTCGGTCCTTAATAGGTGATTTACACATGCGGCATTGTACCATACCAAACACAGGTTTTGATCCTCACTGGGCGTTTCACACGTGTGACCTTCTGGCAGACTAAGCAGAGCTAAAGACGCTTCGCTGTGGAATAATAGTTAATGATCTAGTCTAGCAGATTATTAATACAGTGTAGCAAGTCCTATCTCCACCTTGTGTCCCACACCTATGACCTTGTGTCAGACTAAACTCAGCTAAACTTAGTTAACTCCTAAGGGTTCACCGTGGAGTAATGTTTAGTGGACTAGAATAGCAGACCATGAAGTATCTTCACCTGGTGTCACATACCCGTGAACTTGAGCCAAGCTTAGTAAATAACTATTGGAAATTTCATATTTTGGTTTTGGTCTTTATTTCGACGATTGAAGTTGGATTTTACAGGAAAAAAATTCGAAAGTCACCGAAAAGCTTTCTGATTAAAATTCTGAATCGAATCAGGAATTTTATTAAAAGCACGTTCATTGAAAAAAGATCTGCTATTTGATCCCATGACTCTCCGATCGATACTAAATTAGTTTTAAAAAATTATTCAAGAAGCCTTCATATAACTCTGTACATGAATTTCAATTAAAACCTTTTAAAAATCTGTGTAAGAGTAATCAAATCTCGAAGCCAGATACACCAAACTGTTAGTAATATAATTTCACGTTTCTTCAGTATTGAACATGATATAGAAGGGAAGAACGGTTTAAATAATAGAAAGCTTATTAGAAGATGGAAGTAACAGAACGGAAGGACAGACAACAGAGAAGAGAAAACATTGCATTGTGTTATATATAGGTATCATTGAAACGATGGAAATACTACTTACACCAGTAAGAATAAATACATAAATACATACGAAATAGATATATATGAGCGTCTACCGTGTCGTAGAATGATATTTAGCAGGCGTGTCTCGAAAAACATTCCTACTGAATAGTTCCCACCTCTCTTTATCTGTGATTTCGCTTCCGAGGCTTCAGTTACCCGTTGTCAACCCCAGAAACAAACAATTCATTAGTTTTAGTTAACAATGGACCCAAAGCGTAGTGATGCTGGTAATTCGGATATGCCAAAGATAAACTGTAATGATTCCTTTAAGCGGAAAGGTGAAAGTTCTAAATATCTAAACGCATTTACGGATCTGAGTTTTTAATGTGTCTCGAACAATTATTCTAAGGTTCGATTCAAATCGATGAAACTTTTCCAACCTAAGTAAGTGGCCCTCAATCGAAAAATATGTCTCATAGCTACCACCACTTTGCAGAACTACCTGTTTTTGTCTAAGAGAATTGCTCACCAAAATAATCGTCAAACGAAAAGAGAGGCACATTGGACCTAGTGAAGTATACCTACCTACACACATACATGCATAAATACATGTATATATATTCATACGAGAGTGCATCAATAAGTCCGTAGTTTGACACAGTTATTAGCTGAAATGTTCGATCTGTGAAATCTAGGGTGAAGCGTTGGGTTAAGTGCATTGACAAGGAAGGAGATTATGTTGAAAAATAAATGTTTGTTTTGTAAAATAAATGGCTTTTTTTTCATAATTAGGCTACAGGTTGGCGTATACGGTATTTGTTTATAGAAAAAACAGATTCAAGAAAAAGTGATTTTTTAAAATAATGATTAGCTAAATAGCGAGAAGGCGAAGTGAACTTTAGAAGCAAGTGAAAGAATATTTCATGTTTAAGTGAACTTTTGTCAAACAAGTATCGTTGTGAGTGCTATGTTATCCGTGCAAACAGTACAATTGAACAAAATTGAAATAGAAATCAGTGATGGGGAATTGCAGATGACAGTAAGCCAGGATTTTGAGAGACGTAAAAGCACTCGTAATAGAATTTGCTTTGGTTCTTTGAGACATTACTAAACGGAGGACAGAAATAAAATCTGATTCCAGCTGAAGGGTC
>VCCN01006239.1:1025255-1041873 GCA_006491835.1 Architeuthis dux
TCGTGGCTGAAACAGTTGCATATTTCCCACCGGCCCCTGTATTGCATCTTGGTCACTAATTAGTTCTTAGTCACATTCATATCTTCCCCAAAGACAGGTATACACGTTTGAATTATCTCCTTGTTTGTGTGGATCCCACGAATGTATGATAATGGTTTTCTCATTATTTCAGTGGCAGTACCCGTAGGCTGCTTAATTTTCTCTCACTCTCCAGTTCCATGCCAGAGTTCTATATATACGAAAAGGGCTGATGTCTTCTGTATATTGACAACAACAATTTGAATAAAGAAATAAACAAACCTCAGTAACAAACTGCTTCTTCTACCTCTCTCACTCGACGAGCATAAGCACAACAACAATTCAAATACATTTGTATCTTTGTCCGCATCTCAGTGTCGTAGTATCATCTATTGGAAACCGTCAACCAAAGCTGTCAACATATATTTCTTCAGCTTTTAAGTTGGTCTGGCTGTAGGTATGCATGTGTCTCACGTACAGGCCGCACCAATGGAGCTGGAGGGGTGAGAATTTAAACATTTTCTTATTAGTATGTCTAGAACATACCTTTCTTTTTTTAAAATTCCCCCTCCGAATAGTTCTTTAGTTGGTGTTTCAATTTTCAGTATAAGTTTATGCTAAATTGATCCCTTAGTTTGTGTCCGGCAGCTTTGTTTTTGAAAATTCAGACTTCGCAACAAGAGGGTGAGAGAAGTAACTCATTCATTGATCACCCCCGTTTCCAATTTATTAATTGATCACCCACAACATGTTGCCAAAAGATGTTGGTCACGTGACAGCTTCTATTAAGTGACTACCCAGACCTGTTTTCTTATTGTTTTTTTTCTTTTATTTCACCTATAGATTTTACAAATACCTACAATTCATTGCAAACCACCCTTTACTTCTTTATCCTTCTTTTGTTTTATGCTTGATACTATCATATCTGAATATCCCCAACTTCACATTAAATTAAACATACAATCCGCGAATTCGTGTGAATTCAGATGTATGTCTTCCGATCCAAAAATCACAAAGGAATCTCAGAATAGGATCAACCCGGACCCTTTTACTTCCTGAGTGATCTTGAAGAAATGGATATTCAGAAGAGACGTATGTTCAGTATCCCAAGGGCATCCATCAACTACTTTACAGCCCGTGACACTATGCCTATCGATTGTTTTAATACCGTCGTTCCATTTTGTGCAAGGGTTTTTCTTACGGTAGTGTTTTGTCCTAAAGCAGGATTAATTGCTGTGTTTTATCTTAACGTTCGATGGACAGAATGTTATAAGATCGATATGTGTAAACACGAAGGCAATTAAATACATTCACTAATGGATCGACCAACCATCAATAACAGTTGTCTTGTTAAGCATTTGCTTCCAACACCCACGATCCGAACCGGACTTGCGAGAAAAAGTTTTTATCGGTTTCACTGGATGAAAGGTATATCATGCTTTCCTTTCAACTCTTTTTTTAGTAATACTAAATATTAAAGTATCGTCTTTGCTGGCCTATAGGATGCACTATTTCCCCTAAAACTATATATTACAACGCGTCTAATGGGCTGGTATTACAAATGGAATGTCGCGAACCGATTATTAAACTTCGTCAAGCGGGTTCAGGATTAGTAGAGATTATCAGTAGTTAAATATATATCTGTAAACAGGCTGGAGAAAAACCCGGAAAATTGTCAAGCTGACAATAGGGGTGACAGCTTTTTTCTGTTTCACCCTAAAAGATAATGGATGTCTCCATGTAGTGTAATAGTTAGCACGCTTGTTTCGTAGCTCATTACTACTGACTTGTGAGTTCGATACTCACTGGATGTCCAATGTTTGTAACCCCGTGCCAATACTAAGCTAAGCTTAGTAAATAATAATTACGTGAGAATGGTTTGCCCAAACTCACCTACTCTCTTCTTTGTCGAATATCGTAGCATGCCAGTAACCAACCTAAGTAAATTTATAATTGTTCATTGCTGAGTCACTCACGAGTTTGTCAAACTCACTCAGGCAGTATCTGCTGCGAATATGTATAACCAGTGTTTTAGAGAGTATAGGTACAAGTATATGCGTCATTTAGTGCATGAAACATTCCTAACTTCTGAAATAGGATGTGACTAACCAGGAAGCAATGAAACCTGTAAATAGATTAGGACGTTATTTTACGCACGAATGTAATGAAGGCAGTCCGTTATCCTTAATAAATACCTCCACTGATTTTGTTCACATACATCCTCTTAAGTAAGAGTCTACGGCAGAGTACACTGGATGGATTCTTCAAACTTTAATATGTATTTAAGATTTCAGTAGTTCAGTATGTTACCAAATCTGTAACAGGCAAACACATTTAAATGTCATTTAGAAATTGTCAAAAAACTTTGTTAATTTGTTTTAGTCTTTTTTCTATAATAGTAAAAGTGTTTATATTAATCGGGATTAAACGGGAAATCGTTTTTGTTCCTTGCTATGCATACTTTATACTAAAACTGAAAATGCACTTATTTAGATTAATATGTTGCTTTCTATACCTATATATCAGAAGGTATGAAAAAAGCTTCCGCCAACATTGGGATATGAGTTCAAATCCTGTCAGTGATCTGTTTTCCTAATTTCTGCAATTCGATTATCTATGATTAATTTGATGCCGATACTAAGTCGAAGTATTTATAGAATGTCTATTCCAGTACTAGTAGTAGTAGTCAACAAAGAGTGGGGTAGATTAGGTAAGATCAAGGACAGTGGTAAAGCGATCTATAGCGATTAAAACCTCCACGTATTTGTCAAGGGCCAAGAAAGTATAAGCATTGGTACATTAAATAGCAAGCTCCCATTGGAAATAGTTTGAAGCTATTCATTTGCTTTGGATATCCGCAATTCGATTTTGTATATCGATAATTTTTATATAATGTATTGTATCAGCAGTAAAACATATTTTCGTTTTATTTTGTTGATTTCGATACATGGTGTCAGTGGCGGAATAACCATAAGGCTGAGTGAGTTTAAGCCTAGGAACCCAGAAGAGAAGGGGGCCTGAGAGCAGAAAATGGTTTAATTGATTGTACAAAAAAGGTTGAGTGTTCACGTGAGTATTTTGGATGATATTTCAGTACTTTTGTATATATTTTCTTCATACCTGAAATATCATACAAGCAATACATTATACATAGTACAAAGTTATTTAACGTGATGTTAATCTATTCAACGAGGGAAGGGCAGGGTCAGTGGAGCCGTACTGAAGCTTATCGTACGGTTGATCATCCTTCGTTGTTTGGAGTTTGGTATTAATTCTATTGCCTTGCTATGAATTTCTGTTCAATTAGTATCATTTAGTTTATCTGATAAAATTCATTTATTGAATTATTCTCACTTGCCTTCAGTTCAAGGTTTTCGCAGGAGATCGTTCATGTCTAGTTATGATATTTGCCCGTATACATGAAAGATGACAGAATGTCACTTCTTCAGTAACAGAACAAATGGAATTAATTTTCAAAATATATATTTGCAGACAATCTATATTTCATTAAAAAGTAATAACTACATTTAATCTTAGTCGTTGATAATTCGGTGTTCATTCACAGTTTTCAGAACATTATATAACTTCATGCCTTTTATTCATAAGCATAATTTGAATAACCATTGAAATATAAATAAAATTAACAAATGGGCTCTGCTGGGGGTGGGACTATTTTAAAATCGCCCCGAAAGGCCCCCAATGGAGCTGGCCCCAAAAGCTTTATGAATAGTAGTTCACCTACTGCCTTTCTACTAACATTATACAATAACAAATATCACTAAATGTTGGAGAGACCCATCAAGAAGCCAATACCCCGCCCGAGCCCTCAAATGTCTAGCTAGGTTTTGATTGGTCTGCCTATTCGACAAGCTCACTGATCTTTTGGATTTTGAAAGGTCTTCCTACGGACCCCCAGGTTAGACACCTCTGGGCCAAATATCGACTATATACGAGCATGTTTTTCGGAGTTACTTTCCTGTTTTAAGTGTCTGATAGTTTTAAGTAGCATTTACTCTGGTTCAATTTCTTCATACACAGATATACAATAAGTGAATTGAAAGAGAGAGATGACTTCCTTGTCAATTATTCCGTTCGACTTTATCCATTACGGCCAAATTGACTACATCCTCGTTGAGCAAAACATTCGAACATAAACTCTTTACCATTCACAATTCAAACTAATGGTTTTCTCTATCTATCCATCTATCCATGAACATAAAGCTCATTAGGCACACCTTATGTTCAGTTCCTCTTTTTGTGTCAGGCTAAAGTTATTCAGCCACTCTAAAAGCAGTCACGCTGTCACTAAAAAGCAAAATAAGTGATGGAAATATAACGGAAGATCTATCGCATCTTTGGATGACTGGACAAAACCTCCAGCTGTGACTGTAAAACTTTAAAACCTTTTAATAGTTCGTTCATTTTACGATCATTCTCAATTAAACTATAATCGATGTACGAACACACTAGTTGACCATAATCCAATGATTCCAAACCCACATGGGTTTTAAAAGGTAACTCGGCGTTTTATTGCTATGGACTTGTGCGCACGTCACTTCGTTAAACACAACTCTTTTTTTGAACCAACGATGTAGCTCGTTTCAAGAAAGCAGTTATTTAACGAAAAAGATTGCAGTTCAAGCCATGAACATGAATAAAGCCTTCCGTACCTTTATTACCACGTCAATCATATTTCCCTCAAAACACTGCCAATGTGTGAATATGGAAATCCAATATCTTATTGAACTAGCTGTTCATGTAATCCGTAGGATTTATTAAACAAATACGTCAAAAAGGTAATTCATGCACGTGATTACATATATAGTGACAGGGCAAGTGATTGAAATCACGGCAAATGATGAGGTCAGATTAGATATGGATCCATGGTCTTTCATGACCAAGGATCGATAATTGGAAAGTCTACTTTCAGAAGACCGGTCTCTCCGGCTTAGTGACACAGTAAATTCTGGCAGTAGGTTAGAAATACAAATTGAAAAAAATACATTATGTTAGTACCGAAGGCATTTGAACCCAATATGCGTAGGTAAGACATTGCAATGTCGAGTTTGAAGTTGTTTTGATAAGCGGTTCTCGAAAGATCTAAATTTTTAAAAAATACAGATTATAGATCTTTTATCTAAAATTATAGATCTAGATTTAGATTTAGATTTAGATATAAGATATCTAGAGTGGCAATAGATCTAGATTTAGATATAAAATATCTAAATTGGCAACACTAAAAGAAGTAACCGAAATAATTCGGAGCCGTAGTTTCGTACGACGGGTGGAAATTATTTTACATGACAATTATGGCAGGCTGCTCCACACACCATAAAGTATGGACCCTTCCGAACATGCACCTTGGGAACGGGCTATGCCCTAGTTCACAAACTTTGCTTAGTACGGTACAAGGAGAAATGAGGAAAATAGGCGTAAGAAGGTTGTGTGTCAATCTTCTGAATACTGAAAGTCTGCCTTGAACTCATCACTTTAATTTTGTCTTGAACTGGCATTATTAGGAAATGCACTACGATTTCAGCCACCTAACACGATTTTGTTCTCTTATTTAGTTTTACTTTGTTTGCTATCCTTCTCTTTGTTTTTCTCTTTTCCCCCGCTATTGTTATACCCTCTCTCTTTGTTTTTTCTTCTTTTCCTTCTGATTGTCTCCCTGTATGCTCCTCGCCCTTCTATCATGCTATCTCTCTCTGATTTGATTCTGTTCCCCATCAATTCTTCTCTTCTCTTTCTCTTTTTCTCTTGTTGTGTACCTTTCTTTTTTCTTCTTTTCCTCCTCTGCCTCTTGTTTGATTCTTCTCCTCACTGACGTTTCCTTATCTTTCCCTCCTACCCGCTATTGTTCTCCTTTCTCACTCTGACTCTCTTTCTATAGCTCATTGTTCCTTTGATATATTTCTTTTATTTTTTTCTTCCCTACTTCTTCTCCACTGTTTTCTTTTCCCTTCTCTTATTTTATTTCTTCTTTTTCCTGGTGAGCCCACTGTCACTGCTTTCTTTTCTTTTTGTTTTCAAACTTCTTTTTCATTTACATTGTCGCCATTCTTCTACTACTGCAAATTGCGTTACCTTCATCCATAACTGCTTGACTTTTCCTAGAGTGTCTAGTTTGCTCCGAGCTCTACTGGAGTGTCTGTCCCATCAAATCACACATAACAATTGACATATTTCTACTGATGAACTCGACCTTAACAAAACGAATTCTTTGTCCTCGAAAAGACGCTCGCCGCTTCTTAGTGTTGTTGAAACTTTTCCAATCTAATTTCTTGCTTGTCGGTAGGAATTAGTCAATTATATTTTCGGTTCTATAAGCTCTGCCATGTAGGCGATTCCACGATTCGTCTAAAAGAAGAAAGATTTCTTTTCTTTTCTCATCAAATAAAGTAAAATGACAATCATGGAATCGGCGAATAACAAGAGGATTAATAAACCAATCTAAGCCGGTAATCGTGGTTTAACACTTTCGAGACTCCTGGGACATATATATCCCGAGGATTTCATTACTGTTGGGATATATAGGTTCCGTATATCTTTTAAAAGTCTACTGGGACGAATATGTTTTGAAAAATAAAGTAAATGAGATATTCTCGGCTTTTACAAACGCAGGCAATGACGTCACCACAGTATGGTATTTTGGTTCTTCAAAATATCGAAAATTGTTGATGTAATAAAACAATGTTTTTCTTTAACCATTAACCTAACACGTTTTTAGCTTTTTTTTATACGCAGGCATTAAGCACCCTAATAGATTAGTCTTGAAAGGGTTATGCCAGCTCTTAACTCGTCAAGTAGTATTTTTCTTTTCCCAGGAAACTCAACATAAACAAAACTCCTATCACAGACTTTTACTCAAATTTATTTCCCTTCCCTTCAAAGAAAATGCATCTATAAACATATTATCAAATACGAACATTTCGTAAGCCGGAACCAGACCTCAAGATAACATTGCATGAGATTATCGCTATCATTGTCAGTGCTGCAATGATTGCAGAAAGGTATGACTTTAATTTTGATATGGCACGTAAGTCTAGAGCAAGTTTCCAGGATGTTTTGTGTGCCTACAATGATGGAAGATGCGTGAGGCTAAGCAGTCAAGCAAACTGTCATGTTTCAAGCCTTAGACATGAAACACAGCAGACGACGAACCTCAACTTTCGGCAAATTCTGTTCCCATTTAAATTAATGATAATTGCTTCTTCGCTTTACGCCATTTGGGATATCGGGGAAATGCACTAATGTAGCTCTTTTGTTTTGCAACGAGCTGTTATAGAGGCAGCGCTTGACCTCTTCCTCTCTCGCTCTCTCTCCTACACCCACCCTGTTGCACCTACCACCATCTTAACCTCCAACAAACCAGTCTAATATAGCAACAGTAACATTTTGGGGACCAGGGAACCTTTAAAATATTTCCCATTCAAATCAATTATAATTACTTTAATTACTCTATACGCCATTTCTGCTTACGAAAGGTTTTTCATGGGAATACTCTCCATTCATATAATGGGTAAAATCTTATCATCTTACAATCTCAGCTTTTTGTTGAATTAAAAAGTATGAGTTATGAGGATAGGCTAAAGGTGTTAGGGTTAACATCGTTAGAAAATAGGAGCGATCAGGGAGACTTAATAGAAATGTTTAAGATTATGCGTGGTTTAGAAGTAGTAAGCCCTGATGTATGTTGTACTAGAAGGGGGTACAAGGGACTGAGAGGCCACACATATATGGTAAAAGCAAATAGAAGTAGATTGAATATCAGAAAATCCTTTTTTAGCAATAGAGTGGTTGGACTTTGGAATAGATTACCGGAATATGTAGTGCTATCAACATGTAAATGATTTTAAGAAGAATTATGATGCGAGTTGTATAATGATATAGTGGAGATCCTGGTGCCAGAGCGGTTAGCAGCACATAAATTGGAATCCGCGAGCCAGGTTCAAACTCCAACTCAGATAATCTGCATTCATCATCAGCCCTTTAGCTCTTTGGCCTGACTGCAAAAATAATGCAGACCCTGAACCAGTATTCCATATATTTTTCTAATTATTGACACCACATCTCTTGTTTTTAATGTTGTTCAATACATGATTCGGTCTTCCTCAGGTTTTATTAAAACAACAAACAACTCTGGCTAGTCACTTAATAGAAACCGTCAGATGACCAATGTCTTTTGGCAGCATATCGTGATGGGGGTGATTAATTAAAAAATTGGAAAAGGAGTTGATCAATCAATAAGTTACTTCTTTCATCTTTTGCTGGGCAGTGTTCACCTAAAAGTCCGAATTCCTGGCACAAACTAAGGGGCCAATTTAGCATGAATTCTCATCACAAATCGAACTCCCCACCAAAAATGGGGGTGTTGGGTTCAAAAAACAAAAGAAAACCTTTTTTCTAGACATAATAAGGAGTAAATGTTGAGATTTTCAGCCCTCTAGCTCCATTAGTGCGAAAACTAAATAAATCTATGTTGACAGTTTTGGTGATAGTTTTGTTTGACGGTTTCTAATATGAAGTCAATATCTAAAAAAGAACTTTCAAACGTAAAACATCTTGAAAACCTGAATCTAGTCATTATCAACTAGAGTGTACATTGCAGTGATATCCACCTCTGTTGTTGAATGGAACCATTATAACCTCTTATTTCGTTTATCTGCATGATTGTGGGATAAGCAAACATAGCTACACTTGCTAAGTGTTGATTAATTCAATAAAAGATATTCTATCACATGGTAACAAAAAGCAATCGATCGCACTAACAAGGGCCCACGTTATCGATTTTC
Organism: Architeuthis dux; assembly: GCA_006491835.1. Classification (NCBI taxonomy): domain Eukaryota; kingdom Metazoa; phylum Mollusca; class Cephalopoda; order Oegopsida; family Architeuthidae; genus Architeuthis; species Architeuthis dux. The sequence continues at coordinate 1,034,069 of VCCN01006239.1, forward strand.
CATTTGTATGCTACATGATAGTGTCTGAATCAAAGGTTAGAATATAATTTCATATAAACGTAACCAAAGACCTAACATATGAACTCTTATTTGAAATCAAAGTACTTTTTATCAAATAAAGAATATTATTGTTATCAATATTGATAAGTCTGCAGACGTTAGATAGGTGGAAAACAACTTTGAAACAAAAACTATTTGTTTTATATTGATTAATCCCTGCCAAGGTTGACAATGGGCATAAAAGCTATCTCTTACACTGTTATATAGACTAATAGAAAAAGAAGGGTGTTTAACTGCACTTGTTTTCTAGAAATGTATTAATTGTTCAAAAGTTGTTGGTTTCTTCAGACTATCATGTTTGTTATGCATTTATTTCAAAATTCCGGCTTCTCAGTTATGCAGCCTTCTTCACGGTAATGCAGCATCCGAATGAGATAAAAAAAAACTACCAAAATTAGCATATTTATTCGAATAAAGTACCACGTGATATGTTTAATCCCAAATTCCTTGAACTCGGGGTTATTTGGACGATTCAAATGGAATGAAGACTAACATTCCAAGGGAAATTATGAATCACCGCCACCGAAGTATGCGTCTCGTAAATTGATCATTGGTGGTGCTAAATTAAGTTACTTTGATAAAGACACTAGCAGTATGGTTCGAACCATACATTCATGTTTTAAAAAGAAGAAAGAACATATCTGGTTTGTCGCTCAATAGGCAGCGTGTCGTGCTGGGGTGATCAATAATAAAATTGTAAAAGAGGAGTGATCAATCTCGCCTTTTGTTTTTTTTCTAAAAATTTAGAATTTTCACAAACAAGCGTGAAGCAGCCGTACACAAACTAAGGGCCTAATTTAGCGAAAACTCACATTGTAAATTGAACCCCAACTAAACACTTCTTTTCTGATGTTCGCAAAAAACGTAAGAAGTGTTTCCTACTCATTGAGGGGAATGTGTGTGCAAAATTTCAAATTTCTACTATGAACGCTTGGGGTTGAACAAAGTTCAGATACATATATACATATAAATGTCAGAACACATGAATAACTTAAACCCAGCAACAGTGTTTAAACTGGTCTGTTGTGGGCAGCGGTGATTAATATTTTGAAATGAAATTGAAGATCACTAAATGATAATCAACCAATTTCATTCAGTAAAAGCTACTTGTCCTTTACCAGAACTTAGATTTATAACTTGGTTTTGTATTTATTAATACTTTTACTGCAACTTTTGTATTGTATATATAATAAGTAAATGCGTCGGTATATAGGACTTGTCAGTTTAGCTTAGTTGGTAAGAGAGACGACTTCCAATCACATGGTTGTGATTTCAAACCACGTTATGGAGATGTTAAATTTATACTTAGGTTTGGTTCAATGTGACGTGATAGACTAAACAGTGAAGAGTTTACTACCCTAAATTTGGTGGGGGGTTGCTCTTGTTGTTCTTGTTGCGGAAGAAAAACAAAGTCAACTCCAATTTGGACTGGAGTTTGACTAAAGATTCTCGAGATATTCAAAATAGCTAGATACTTTCTGTACAGACCCGTGCATCCCATAGGTAATAAATCACTTAAACAAAATTAAATGATATACTTCAACTGCAGAAATATATATCGCAGTTGGAATTTTCACGTGCCCAGCTAGTAAAGTGTAAGTTTTCTTATCTGTTCCAACGAATTGTTAGGATACACAACTTAAAAGTATTCATAAAAGCGAATTATTTTTATTCCATTCTGTTTGTAATTGAATGCTGGATGAATAAATAATCTCGCGCTATGTTTACGTTAAGGAATGTTGAGTGTGGGCTCGTTGAAAGGAAACCCGAACAAATTGGCTAAGAAATTTCGCAACAACAATGAGTATACAAATATTATTTTTGTTTCTTTACCAGTCGGGAGGTGTTGTTTTTGTCTCCTCTAGAAATCGTCCACGTTGTAAACATCTCAACAAATAACAAAATAAGCCGAAAGCTCGAAGTGAGAAATATGAAAACAAATGAATGGCCGTTAGCGCTAAAGTTATATTAAGGATAGATGTTTCAGAAAGAATGAAAACGAAAAACAGAAATAAAAAGCCTGTCACAAATATTCGATTAATATTGTTATTTCAGAAGACGCACTGCACATTCAGCGACTAATAGACTTGCCACCAGTTCTTTCTAGGAATAGTGATCCTACACCACAAGAAAGGAGATAAGCGCAAACTTAGCAACTACCGCCCTATTACACCAGTATCTAACTATTTACAAAAATACTCACAAACAGATTAACAGGCACCCTAGACGAAAATCAACCACGCAAGCAGTCAGGTTTCAGAAGCCGCTACTCAACAATAGATCATCTACATGCAATAAATCAACTAATCGAAAAGTCATTAGAATATAACAAACCACTCTGTTTGGCCTTTGTAGATTATGAGAAAGCATTTGACTCGGTAGAACACATGGCAGTCTTCAACTCAATGCGAGAACAACGTGTTAACGAGAATTACATACAAATCTTCCAAAATATATACGAAAATGCCTCTGCAATAATTAGACTACATAAAGATACAAACAATATAAACGTGGCTAAAGGAGTAAGACAAGGTGATAGAATATCACCTAAACTATTTAGAGCGGCATTTAAGGCATCTTTCGGAAGACTGATTGGGAGAGAATGGGAATAAACATAGGTGGAGAATTTTTAAACCACTTGAGATTCGCCGATGACGTTTCGATGACGTCAGAAGCATCGGAAGAATTACAACATAGAAATTAGCAAAATGAACTGAAAACTAACTTAGAATCGCACAGAGAGCCATGGAAAGAGCAATGCTAAGGATAGCTACGGGTTAGAAAGATCAACTGTGCATCGTGAGTGTCGATATTGTAAACAGTTTTGCTTTAATACATTTTTGAAACTGTCTATTTCTTTTGTAAACACTCTATATCTTCCAGAATCGTAGAAACCCTATGTAATATATTTTATTCCGCGTGTTATTGGGTCTACTATTCTCATCTCTGTTTCTCTTATCTTTAATCTGTGTTTCCTACTTTGTCTCTGTTTGTGGTTGACGAAAAGAGCTTCTTTCTTCTCAGTAAGAGATGTCAGTAAGAGATGTAGGTGTTTTAAGCACTGGTAATGGCGACTTCTCTCTAATTAGAGCGCTTCTAGCCCTTTCTTTAATAAATATCGCATTTCTACTGTTGATATTTATTTTTGTCCAGACAGGATTGAATTAGAATCTTCCAAGCATCTATAAGGAAATGTTAGGTGGGTGAAAAACCAGGAGAGTTCATGAGAAAGTGTGCCCACGTTTCTCCCTCTTTAAACTACTTCGGATCTGTTTTCATATGATAACTATTGGCTGATACTCTTTGATGAGTCTTAGTTATTATTCCAAGAGTTATTCAGATTAATATTAGACCGAATAAATTGTGGAATAATGTAAATGACTTATCTCGGATTTTTAGACAATGAGATCAGAGAATGCATCGGCCAAAACGTAGTAATAAAACCAACAAAGGTGGAAATATTTGTCAAAACAACTTGTAAATAATCGTAATGACTCGTCTCGGTATCTCAGACAATAGGGTAGGCCGAATAAAGTAGTGGTAAAATCATAAAGTATGAAAATATTAGTCTGACCAACTCATGAAATAATGATAATAGCTCATTTCAGACAATATTAAGATACTCATAGAAGGTTTTAGTACGACATTGACTAATATTGGTTGATATTTACTCACCACCCCACAACGGCAGAATGTAATGCATAGTCAGTTTAGTTTTAGTTTTGGGTGAAAACTGTATACCCACCCAATACGGCACACGGCGCACGGCTCAAGGTCGCATTTTATGGTAGGTCATCCAGAAACTGTCAAGTTCCCTCGGCCATTCCCGTAGATATCAGAGTGTGTCCATAACCCTATCCCTCTCAATGCAATGGGGAGATCATGTGTGGGGGACTGATCACTTGTTACCTAGCTTCAATTTATTGTTGGTTTTGGATTATAAATAACCAGAAATCTGAGACTTGACTAATATTATTTCTGTAAAATATTTACATTATTAAATATCCTGCGATTTAGTTCTTCCGAATAATTTCATTAATATCTTTAGATATTTGGATGAATGTTATTGGACACTGAAAACACTAGAACAAGGCCGTATTTTTAATCAAATTTTCAATGACTTGTGGGACTTGTCTGCTAAATGACTTTTATAACTAGTGATGATCAAAAGTTAAATAAAAACTGCTTTGAGATTAGATTTCTTTAATGCGGATGTATATGTGTGGGGGGACGAAGTGATACACACACACATAACACATCTCAATAATTGACCAAGACCTTTTCAGCGTCTTATCAAGGAAGAGGAGGCAGTCAGTCTGCTTTTGGTCAACTAAATTCGTTCTTAAATCTGATTATTTTTACGTCTTTTGAACTTCAAAGCGTCCATCGGCAAATGGAATTAATTAAATCTGACAAATGAATTTTGCGTGGGCGTCGGTCATATGATATTCTTCGACCAACCAGAGACAATAATTGGATAAGGAATTTTAAGAAATTTTACGTTTTACTGAGTTGGAAAAAAGACGTTTTTCGGAGTAGATGTGTTTTTCTTAGACCCGTGACATGTGTGTGTACGCACGAGCAAGCTGGTCCATACCGGATTGGGAAGTTAATTAGCCGTGAGTAAGTGGGGGAGAGAGAAAGAGAAGATGGCTGGTGGAAAAGGGAAACAAATAGGAGTGAAAGAAGAGTGAAAGAAGAAGAGAACGGGGAGAAAGACACTTTACTTAAGGCCCTTTTTAGTTAATTTGGAATGTTGAAAGGAGATTAATTTTGAGAGGTTTTCGTTCAATATTTTTGTTCTTTAGAAAGATAAAAAGTCACCCATGATTATTATGAAAACACGTAACCCTAATAAATTCCTCGTTCACACAACACCTGTCTCGACAAGTGCAATAATGCAATTACTGTTTTGTTAACAACTTCAATGGTGGCAACTGAATACAACACCAAAACGTGTGCACTCTTTCGGCTTCTATGCTCATTCTTTTCTCTCATCCCATCTCGTCAGACTTTCGTTCTCAACTCAAACCTTTCGGACTCTGTTCGCTCATTGTTTTCGTTGTACTTCACTTGGACCTCACAACGATATACCCGGAGTTGCAAATGCAAAGGTGCAGCTGCTATACAACACCAGTCATATAAAACAGAAATTATTTAGAAATATAAACTATAAGTTCAGGTTGATCTAATTTTATTTTCGGTAATGGAGAAATCACGGAGGCATTGTCTGAATATCCCACGGATTTCAATTGTCCTATCTCCTCATGTGCGAATTTCCTCTGCCGAGAATATATTTATTCCGATGGCTGTCTGATCACAAGACCTGGGTAAGACACTTCGCCTAACGCAGACTTTCTAAAGCACGCTTATGCAAAACCGATCAGCAAACTCATATCTCTCGTGTCAGTGTCAGGTTCAGATGTCTTTCCTTTCTCTCTTGACTCAACTAACAAAGATCTACATTAAGAACACTTGCATGCATGTCATAATATTTCAAAGATTCCTATTAACTTGTGATCTGCCAGAGGCGGGAATATCTTCACTTGCATCTGGTTAGTGTATTTATTCTTAAGATTGAACGGGTGTTATAGTGGTTACGTTGATGGCGACTGGTAACCAGTTGGATATAACTGAATTCCAAATTAGGCCGCCAATAAAATGCATACATGTTGTTATTGTTTAGAAAGATATTATATATTATTATCTCTTGCAGCTAACAAAATAAAGAGTTAATTTATTATTTACTTGTTTGTTCGTTTATTGTTGCGTACGTGTGTCATGCGTTCGCTGTATCATTCTATGACTAATCTACCTAATGGTAGACAGGATACTATAATATTCAGAACTTTAGTTTATATTTAAAGTAGTTTACCATGCCGTCAAAGGATGACACATCCCTCCGAACACATGTATACTGGAAATCTGAATACAAAAAATACAACTAGGGATGTAGTATGGTCCAACTTTTTTTTCTCCAATTAATTAAAGCATTAGAAATAAAAGAATATGAGGTGTGAAATCGGAATTTAAATAAAGATTTTAATGGCGATATAAATATAATGCGTAAATGAAGCAGAAGATTCTGATTTTGGAATTACGTACATATTTGTTTCTTACTTTCATATAAAAGATGCAGTGTATTTATTGGATATCAATAATTGGAAACAGTATACAATTTAAGATATATTTTCGCGTTGAATAAAATGTTGATTATATATAGCATGTGTACAGAATTATGAACATTAAGTTCATAATTCGGTACACATGCTACACACAGGAGGCATTTTAGTCTGTTCTGCCTATTTTCGGCTTCTAGTTTTGTTTAGTTCTTACCATATCTCTCTTTTGACATCTTTTGGCTGCTTTGTAGTTTAGAACGGTTATCGTACATATTTCCTCTGCTCCGCTGGGTGTCAATAAAACTCAACCATGTTCCTCCGCCTTTTCTTTAAAATAAAATATGTCTCTAATCTCTTTAAAAATAATGTTGTCCCATTTGCAAATGATGGGTCATTAGTAACTGGTAGCGATTGAAATTACATGATAGCAAATCCCCCTAGTACTCGTCTGGATTGTTTCGATTCCTCATCGGGTCTTCAGTTCTTCCAACTTCTTTGTAAAACCTTTTGGAACTGTTCCAAGCGGTTCAACAATGATAGACACAACTCCATATTTCGGTTTTCTTGTATGTTCTAGATAATAGTATATCTTTTCACTTTCATTCAATTTGTGTGGTCTGCTTAAACAGCGACTATCTGACAAATTGGCTTGTTTACTACGAGTAGATGGGGTCTTCAAGCCTTGATTGGGCGATCGATTTGAATTTGATCTATGTTTATTCTCTAAGCCAGTTTCTTGTTTGAGCATATACAATTGGTTTGCATGGTCGAAAATTAAAAAGACATGGATTTTTCAATGAAGCATATATAAGTACATAACTAGATAAGGCGTGGTTTAAAACTGTGATTTATTCCGGTATTATATTCGTTGGATAACCAGTAAATAACGAGTTTGCATTATTTACAATGCATCCGCTCTTACGCCCTCTATTGTAATGACATAGGTCTAACATGAAGCAAAGCAGATGCTTATAGAAATTAAAACGATATATTCTAGAGTTATCAAACTGTCATATTAGGATCAAACCCACTTTTTAAAAAACTGCAAGAACAGTGCGTGAACAAATACAACATCATACATCATCATAAACACTCTCCATTCGGAGTGCCTGCCGTTGAGCGCAGTGTAGTGAGTTCATTGCTCCGTTATTGAATTTCAGTACATTACTTTGTTATGCTTAGTAAATATATTAAGGGCAACTCCCGTGGAGCAATGGTTAGTAAACTTGCAGAACATTTGCTAGTGTATTGAGTTAGATCCTCAGTAAGTGCCCCATTATTGTGACCCTATTCATTACTTAACTACACTGAGTAGATATATTTGGCCTGCGTCTCTACTGAGATATTTGCGCATTTCCCACCAGTAACACCGGCCAGTGTTCAAGTCATGGTAAAGGCCAGGATTTTGAACTCTTTTTCTGTGCCGACCATCTTGGAAAGTTGGTGTAAACCATTCTTCCGACCTCCATTTCCTTTTTTGTTGGCTCTATGCCGCACCAAGCGTATATAAATTCATGGCTAGATAAACACAAAAAGTATATATTTTTACCAAATTATGAGTTATATTCTGCTTTATTCTAACACCCTCACAAGCTAAGCAATATCAGTGCAACTAATTAAGGA
>VCCN01006239.1:1138751-1150800 GCA_006491835.1 Architeuthis dux
CCTCCGAGGCTTGTATGCGATTTCAAATACGTGGTCTCAACATAATCCACACTTATGTATGTGTTCAGACGAAACCAAACCATATTCCTATATGGGACAATAGCTATGGCTATGTAATGGACTCTACCATCAATAATATTTAATCATCCCTAATGACCTACCTATATAAGAAGACTAGCAGGTGCCGGCTAAATTTAAATTAACACATATTTGCTTAGATATCTATCGCCTTAAACGTAGAACGAGTAAAGCAAGTTTTGCCATTTTTTGTTTTGCACCAAAAAGCCTTTGGGTTTGTAAAACCAATGTATTCAGTATTACCTACTGAAGATGTTAGGTCTATTGTGTTATTTGATTCTCCAATTAGATTTTTATGAGGAATTATTTATAAAGTGTACTGAAATCGTATGTTGAAATAGATTTAGCTCTTTTACGTGCGTTTATAATATCCAGTTTATTTTTAACAGGTATGGGGTTATTTACTACCCAGAAGAGATTTAAATTACTGTAAAATTTACTTGTAATATGGAATTTATATATTTGATTGTATATTAATTTGAAAACAGCTTTGCTAAGAGGTTTAGTACTACAAACTCTGGAAGCTACAACAAAACGAGCTCCGGTTGTTTTTTTATGCATGTTTGGTATCCAGTACATACTTGGTAGTTTACTTATATTATCACCTACTTTTAGTCCTAATTTCTTACATAGTTCGATGTTATTAAAAATAATATTGTAAGGTTCATATGTAGATACTTCATACGTAGATGATTGTGATCCAATAATACCTACTTCAGACAATAACCGCTGAATATAATGCCTCTTACAGATAAAGGCTACATTATTTGCAGCTTTATCAATTGTAAAAATAACAAATTTATTTTAAGTTCCAGGAGATCTTTTAATACTTGGTGATTTCTAAGGACAGGACTAGTTTTGGGGGACTGTTGGAAGTATTTTAACCGTTGGATTTGTTATTTACACATGTAAGAACCTTTTCTTTCCGTGGGTCGAACGCGGATACTGTTAATCGATATTTATTTCTCATAGACAGAATAAAAGTATCTAATGATTTTATAATTTCATTCACACTTTGCCGTAATTTAAACATTTTGGCTCTCTGTAATTTGGACCGTTTGGGAGGAGTTTCCTTAATTTCTAAATTAATCTTTAGCTTGCCTGTTAATATGTGGCCAATGTGTTATCACAAAGGCGAGGCCTGGCACTCACATTCAGGAATATTAATTACCCCATCGTTCTTTAGAGTTATAGATTCTACTGTTTTTTTGTAATTGAAAATGTTGCTTCGTATGTTACTGATGGAGTATGCTCTTTTGATCTTAGTTCATTTGGAAGAGCTTGTAAGATTTATTAATAATTAAAAGTTTTCAATAGATTTATATCATCAAATCCTTTATGTTCATACGAAACAACGCAGACATTTCGAAGAATATTTTTTCCCTCTCAATAGATGGTTTGTATAGTTTGGTATCAATTATATCCAGTATATATTTGTACCATTGATGATATTCTGTCATCTTATAAACTAAATCGGATTGTAACATTATTTTAGATGCCATATCTTTCAATATCTACATTTTTGTTTGATTAAGAAGTTTTCTAATGTAATTGAAAGATCCTGGAAGATCATCATTTTATATATCTTAATTTTATTAAAGAAATCTCCACATGAAATAGCAGATTCTCTGTGGTTTCTATTAATACGAGAACGTATTGGACGATTTCCAGTGCGTGGCATAGGGGGTGGGAGGATACCAACACGTTCCCCGTAATCACACGAGCTTTTCTTCTTAGCTTTAATATTTAGTCCGTAGGGATAGATTACACGCATGGTCTTAATAATCTCATCCTCCAGCTGCTGACGTATTTTAAGCAACTTTACCAAACTTATTGTATGCATTTCCTTTAAATCTTTCAATAATTTGAATGGAAAAAGAGGATTTTGTACAAGTTTCCCTAAAATGGTCGACTACATGTTGACAGCCCTTAGTACTGGTTATATATATGATATTGAACCCATTCAAGGTTGTCTATGGGTGTAACAACTTTTTCTGCTACTCACTAGCGTCAAATGCTGTTGAGAATACTATTGTTCCTTGGCCAAGTCTAAAGGGACATTTTCAACACATTCGTTTATCTTGACGGGATTGAGGCCAGGTAAATTCCCTGGTAACCTGGAAAATCGATCTTACCGCAAACAATCCAGCTTATCCAACTTGTGTGCGGCTCCAGACGCGGCATATGCATTTTCTTCACCGAGATATCAGCTATCAAACTTCACAAAAGAGGCAAATATTCATGTTTATGCACAGCTCGTGTGTACAACTCGCATTGAAAACGTCAGGAAAATCCGAGAGGACCACATGCACGATTGTCAATACTGTGCGATTCCATCAAGAGTAGTATACACATTTTATTATTAGACATCGTTTAGTATCAATTGTAACTTTAATTAAATCAGAAAAAGTAGATAATTTGGAAATATAAATGATACCCCATAGATTGACTGGTAATTGAACTCAGTATGAAAATTAATCAAGGTCTTCGTGTTTACATCACCCTCGATCCTATAATTGCCATAGAATAATGTCTCTAATTGGAAATTAATTTCAGCAGACGTTTTCAATGTTGGTTAATTAGGATTATTAAAATGAATTTACTCCGTAACGTTTGGCTTTGGTTTTATGAGTGGAATCCATAAAATAATCAAACTGGAAAATTTTACTCGTCTCAGATTAATTTCTAAAATTAAGATGAGATAATTAAAAACATATTTTTAAATATTTTGAGCAGGGCTTTATATTTTAATCGGAGGAAAATTAGACGCTTCCATGGTTGATTTAAAACCTCCATTTGCCTACAGCAATTAGAAACCGTCACCCAAAACTGTCAACATAGGTTTCTTTAGTTTTTAAGCCGGCCTGGTTGGCTGGCTATGTATGAATGTATTGCGTGTACAGGCCGTACCAATAGAGCTAGATAGCTGGAAATTCATATTTACTTCTTATTATGTCTACAAAAAAACAGTTTGTTTGCTTTTTAAAAGTCGCCCCAACTAGGTTTTTAGCGGGGGGGGGGGCAATTTACAATGTAAGGGTATACTGAATTGATCCCTTAGTTAGTGTCCGGCAGCGTTCACGCTTGTTTTTGTTTTTTACTGATCACGGTCCAACTAAAGGCGAGGGAAGTAACTTATGTATTGATCACCCCTTTTTCCAAATTGTTAATCGATCACCATGCTGCCTAAAGACATTCGTCACGTGACGGTTTCTATTGAGTGACTAACCATACCTGTCATTATATTATTTATTTCTATTAGATGAAGTATTACAGATCATTATTATTAATTGACGGCCATGTCAAGTAGAGTTGTGATTTTTAAAAAACAACAGAAAAATTAAGATGAAGGTAAATAGTAGTCAAACATTAATAATAATGACTTCATTTGCCTACTTCTTAAAAATAAGATTTTAAAAACAAAACAAAATCAATTTTTTAAAATTGTTTGAAATTTGTTTTCTATACTGATCGTAAATACATTTAATTTCCTATGACGACGGAGAGAAAGTTGAATATATAATATATAGAAATGGGTCACTTTCCCATTGAGTAGTGGTTAGCACGCTACTGCTGCAGACCATTACAACTGTTGTGTGCTCAATCTTCATTGGGTTCCCACCACATGTCCTTTTACCAAGCTAATCTATGAGTTGCTTTGCCTTGACGTAGTGGTTAGCAAGCTAGTTTCACAGTCCATTACTAGTGTAATGAGTTCGATCCTTACTGGATGCCCAGAACAGAAAAATTAAGATGAAGGTAAATAGTAGTCAAACATTAATAATGATGACTTCATTTGCCTACTTCTTAAAAATAAGATTTTAAAAACAAAACAAAATCAATTTTTTTAAATTGTTTGAAATTTGTTTTCTATACTGATTGTGAATACATTTAATTTCCTACGACGACAGAAAGAAAGAAGGAAAGAAAGTTGAATATATAATAAATAGATTTGGGCAGTAAGCTAAGCGTAGTAAATACTTTCAATAGACAGCTATACATGTGAATAGATGTGTTTTAATGTTTTTCGGGTGTTTTTTTTAATTGATTCTATCTGTTAGAGCTAAGCAACCATGTATTGTCAAGCATAGCGTCTCCTACACACGTACAGGATTTTAGAGCAGCATCACCCTCAGATATTTCGTACTGTTTATTGTTATGTCTATCACATAAAGCACTTGAAAACCACATGATTATTTTTTTTCAATTACCAGTATAGAGATGTTTGTGTATACAAGGTTAAATAAAACTCGTTACCAAAATCGGGATTTTAAGAAACAATACTTACACTGAAGCTGACTTAATGACGCAACTAGCTGCTGTCTATTTCAAGTATATATTAAAAGATCACGGTAAAAGGGGTCTCTGACAGGTGCCAGATGTCTGTGATCGAATCTGGATAAAAGCAAGGAGTTAACCATTACCCTACGGCGTGACACACAGACAACAATCATATATAGATATAGAGGGGAATTTCTTTTAACCAAGGAATGTCCATGGATTCAAGTTAACTGAATATGTTGTTGAAAAACTACTTGACACAGAAAAAAGGAAGTAAATGAAAAAAATCTTTTAAAAAAACAATAAAAAATAGTCAAATATGACAGGATTTTAAATGTAACCCCATAGAATGGGCCAGCAGTTCCGACAGCACATCTTTGAACCTAATAACTTTCTGTCAGGAACCATATACCATTAATTGCCTGTCAGGAAACACGAATGTGTATTGTTGTCAGCGAACAAGATGCCATATCTAAAACCAACAAACTCGTAAAAGGGGAAAGAGACAAAAGTTATCAAGACGGAAACTTTAAGACAGACACAGAGAGGGAGAGGGGGAATAATGAAGAGTCAGAAGAGGAATAACAAAGCGAGAGAGAGGGTGGATAGTAAAGTCATAAAGAGAAGAGGGGACAAATAAAACAAAATTGAGAGAGTGTGATAGTAAGAGTAAAGGATACGATGCGAGAGAGTAACCGAAGCAGAGATGCAGACGTAGCAGTCTTTTTCCAATCTTTATGCGCATTTTTCATTGACATCAACGGCTGTTTCTCTTTAATTTTATACCATTTCCAAACTTACGTACCGAAAAGAAAGAGAAAAAGGTTCACAGAAAAGCAGTATGGTAAAGCAATCTACCATGGCGATATACACAAAAGCGTCTTAGTCCGGGGGCCAGCAGGGGCTGCCGTGCACACCCCACCCCCAAGATTCTACATTTAGGGTACCAACATGTTCCTTACGATGTCCTCTTTCAGAATAAAGATGTTCCCAGAAAAAGGTTGAAGAACTACCTCATTTGCATAAGACAAAATGGCCGCCAGCACACACCAAAAAACAGAATTTCATATCTCGTCTCCCAGTTGAGATATCTGAGTACTTTAAAAGGCTAAATCATAAATTTATAGGTATTTCTGGATTTTACAAGAATATTTCAAGTATACGTTATAGGCAAATTTGTGGATTTCCAAGGGTGTATCTTGTTAATTTGTATCTATTGGGCTTAAAGACGCGAAGCTAAGTATTCAGCATTTTACGAGAAAACTTCAAGACCACAGTCCAAATTCTATGGATCGTAGAATTCATTCTCGAGTGTGGTATATACATATATATATCGTTAGACAGAGAATTGTATGAGCTTTCCAACGGTGTATGTTGTCTATTTGTATCTGAGGGTTTTAAAGAGTTACAGCTACCAATTTGTATCTCTTGGTCCTAAAACGTTACAGCTCAAAACGTGAAGCTAAGTGTTGAGCATTCTGCGAGAAAACAAGTACACTATGGATTGTGGAATTAATTTCTAATGGGAATATATACATATATATATCGTTAGAAAGAGAATTCTATCAGCCTTCCAGCAATGTATGTTCCTAATTTGTATATGTTGGGCTTAAAAGGACACAGCCAAAAACGTGTTGCTAGGTATTTAGCGTTTTACAGGGAAATTGTAACTTTATAGTCCACATTCTATGGATTGTGGATTTAATTCCTGATGGAGATATACACATATATATATATATATATATACCATTATATATCATTAGAAAGGGAATTTCATTAGCTATCCGGCAGTGTATGTTCATGTTGGGCCTAAAAGGTTACACCCCAAAAGCTGAAGCAAGGTATTCAGCATCTTACGAGATGGTTCCGAGTACACAGTCCAAAGTCTATGGTTGTGGAGGTATAGACATATATATCTCGTTAGAAAGGGGAATTCCTCAGCCTTCCAACGGTGTATCTTGTCAACTTGTATCTCCGAGGCTTAAAAGGTTACAGCCGAAAACGTGAACTGTGTACTTGAGGTTTTCTTGTAACATGCTATATACTAACTTCACGTAACCCTTTAAACCCAACAGATACAAATTGGAAATATACACCGTTAAAAAGCTAATAAATATATATGTATATATCTCCATCAGAAATTAATTCCACAATCCATAGATCTATGACTGCGTACTTGAAGTTTTCTCGTAAAATGCTGAATACTTAGCTTCACGTCTTGGACTGTAACCTTTAAGCCCAAGAGATACAAACTGGGAGCATACGCCGTTAAAAGGCTGATAGAATACCCTTTCTAGAAATATATATATGTATATACCTTCATCAAGAATGAATTCCACAATATATAAACTCTGGACAGCGTATTTGAAGTTTTCTCGTAAAATGTTCAACACCTAGCTTCACGTTTAGATCTGTAACATTTTAACCATTTTGGCAAGATATACGGTTCGAAATCTGATGGAATTCTCTTTCTAACGATATATATATTTGTATACCTGCATCAAGAAATAATTCCACAATCCATAGAATTATTGTTGTGTAATTGAAATCTCCTTGGAAAATGCTACATACTTAGCTTCACACTTTCGGCTGTAGTAGTTTATAACATGGTACGTTGGAAAGGTGGTGGAATCCCCTTTCTAACGATATATAGATGTGTATACCTCCATCAAGGATTAATTCCACAATCTATAGATTTCTGACTGTGTACTCGAACTTTTCTTGTAAAATGCTGAATACCCAGATTCACGTTTTCGGTTGTAACTTTCCATGCACAAGAGATACAAAGCAATAGACGCTGTTAGAAAGCTGAATAGATTCCATTTCTACCGGTATATATATGTTCATACCTCCATTGAGAATTAATTCCACAATCCATAGACTTTGAACTGCGTACTTGAGGTTTTCTCGTAAAATGCTGCATACTTAGCTTCACATTTTCGGTGGTAAGTCTTTAAGCCCAACAAATACAAATTTACAATTTACACTATTCGAGAGCTGAGGCGATTTTCTTTCTAAGGATGTATATATATGTATATACCTCCATCAAGAATTAATTTCACAATCCATAAATTTTGACTGGGTATTCAAACTTTTCTCGTAAAATGCTGAATACCAAGCTTCATGTTTTCGGCTGTAATCTTTCATACCCAACATATAAATAAACAATATGCAGCGTTGGGAGGCTGATGGGATTCCCTTTCTAACGATATATAAATATATATACTTCCATTAGGAAGTAATTCCACAATCCATAGATTTGGACTGTGTACTTGTTTTCTCGCAAAATACTCAATACTTAGCTTCACGTTTTGAGCGGTAACTTTTTAGGACCAAGAGATACAAATTGGTAACATACAGCGTTATAAAGCTGATAGAATTCCCGTTATAACGATATATATATATGTATATATCGCAATCAAGAATTAATTCCAAAGAATTTGGACTGTGTACTTGAAGTTTAGCTTCACGCCTTGGGCTGTAACTTTTTAAGCCCAATAGATATAAATAAATTGACAAGATACACCATTGGAAAACTGAGGAAATATATATGTATATATCTCCTTCATGAATTAAATCCACAATTGTGTTTATAAAGTATACTTGACACTTCCTTGTAGAATCTTGAAATACCGATAAATAAATGTTTTAGGGTAAAATGATGTGATTTTTTAATTCCTCATGCCTGAAACCCATGATTTAGCCTTTTAAAGTACTCAGATATCTGAACTGGGAGACGAAATATGAAATTCTGTTTTTTGGTGTGTGTGTTGGCGGCCATTTTGTTTTATGCAAATCTTCTTGGGAACATCTTTTTTCTGAAAGTGGACATCCAAAGGAACATTTTGGTATCCTAAATGTAGAATCATGGGGGGGTTCACGGTAGCCCCTGCTGGCTCCCGGACTATCTGTTTATGTCCGTCATCGTCATGCTATTAATATTATGATTATTCAGGCGTCTGCATGTACACACCAGATGTATGACGATCATTGCTGAAGGCTGAGTGACTAAGTCGTCGTCTACTCTTACTCTTACATTAAGGAGAGTATGTGGGCTGAGGACGAAAGGGTGTGCCTCTGTTTTGTACCATAGCCAGTGCAAATGCCATCATGTATTAGACACGCAACGTGCATGTCTCCCAAATTGCATTTTCTTCTAACGACGTCTTGAATCTCGCTGGGATGACGTCTACAGACGTCTTCCCAGCGAGATTTACTGGTGAGAAGTAAAACGTTAACATTTACTGGTGAGAAGGAAAACGTTAAAATGCATTGCAATGTTTATCAAAATAATGTGGATCCATGCTCTCTCCAGGCTCTCTCACGTTATTGGAGATAGATATGTGACAAAAAGTCCAGCCGATCTGTTCTTTTTAGTTCTGATGAAAAACTTTGACTCTTCTGTTCCAAAGTTCGAAATGAGATAACGGCTAAGTATTTGAAACGAAGCAAACCCTTAAAATACTTTACGCTCATTGGACAGCGTAATCAGCTTCGCCCTTTATTTCCCTCGCGACATTTGTATTCCGGTCACCCTTTAGCAAATAGCAGTTTTGTCTTTGATCTAAAATCATTTTCGTCTACAGGCACTTTAGTCTAAAAGCACTTTAGTCTAAAAGCGCTTTAGTCTAAAAGCACTTACCAGGGACGTACCTAATGGTTTTTATTGGGGGATGCAGGCCTTTAATCTTCCGATCAAATGGCAATTTTGCCTACTTATTTATCTTCGTCTTAATTTTAGTTGTATTTATACAAATATCACGGGCGGTTTTGTTTCTACGGCAACGAATAAATAGCGCGATTGGAAATAAAGAATAAGCCCCGTTGAGAATCGAACTCTATAGAAACCGTAGAAACAAAACTGCCCTTAGGAACAAAAACGAAGTGATAGTTGTATAAATACAACTAAAAATTAAGACAGAGCTAAATACCGTAGTTAAAATTAATTAAAACAAGGTAGACAACTTGAGTTACCAAATCGTCCTTTCTCTGAACTGTTAAAAAAACAGTGATTAATTTTTAACACTGAAGATTAAACACGCCTTCGCTTGTTTTGTTTTTTGTTTCATGATTATTTGTTGACTATTGTGTCTTTCATCGTAAGTGCCAGCGACGTACCGAAGGGGGTGCAAGGGGAGTCGCACACCCTTCCTATGCTATTTGTGTCAGCAAATGTCTTCCCTTATTTCGCAAAATTATCACTTTATCGGCTAATTAATGTCCTGCACCCACCAATAAAAATCCTTGTAGACAAATTACAGGCCTGCACGGCCTATTAAAACCCAGTAGGTACGCCACGGGTAAGTGCTTTTAGACGAGAGTGTCTGTAGACTAAAGTGATTTTAAACTAAAGTGATTTAGACAAAACTGATATTTGCTAAAGTGATGTAGACGAAAGTATCCCCGCCACCGAAGTACTGACCGAAATTTGACCTATATATTAACATTCCCGTTTGGGCTAAGATCTGTTGTTCCTCCCTTTCTCTTTAGTGGGAAACTAACACACGTACACACAACCTTACGTATTTCACAACATTTTCTGTAATAGATAAGTAGAGACTCTATTGCCTATAAGAGAAGTGAAAAAAGTGAAGGTTCATATTATTATTCATCTTCAAACGATGTCATAAAAAGTACATTTTTCGTTGGTTATCTATACAAATTACTAGAACCCTTTCTCTTCATTAATCAGAATGTCCGTATGCAAGCATTATATTATGCGAATTTTCAGTCAATTAATATCTGGTGGATATTGTTAGGGATCAAGTGACAGCAAGTCTCTACAATCCTTGAGGGCCTTCTTCAAAACTCTTTCTAATTTACACATGTAATGAAATGCACTCTGGTTGTGTGTTCGCACGTTTTGGGGCGTACGTGACCAAGGGGCGATATCGTGTTACCGGGGCTGGAAAGTGGGTCCAGCGGCCGACGAGCTCGGAACAAAAGAAAATGCGTCCAGCCAACCAGGGTGGTTTTAAGGGTTGCCGTGATTTTAAAATCCCTGGCAGTTAAGATCCGAACCCCAGGAGCAACGGGGCGGACCAGAGAGGGATTGGCCCCCCTGCCTGTTAGGGGTGAGGGGGGAGAGAGGAGGAAAAAGCCTTGATTTTTTAATTACTACCATCACTGGTAGTGATTCAGCAAAGTGACTATTCGTTTAGAATTTTAAAAGAAGCAAAATTCGATGCTTCAAAGTGATCCGCGAACCGGCCCGGAATCGAAGCTATCGACGGGAATAAAGCGAATCGCAGATTTTCAATTGAAAACATTGAATTTTGTCGTCTTTCTCTCCCGCCGAGCATTTTCTCCGAGTTTATTTTCCTCCACAGAATGTTCGCCCCCGTAAAGGTACAATCCAACGACGAGACGTCTCTCCCTCACATCGACGAGAAGAAATAAATACCGGCATTATCCTACACACAGCAAGTATTCTTTTTCTATTTTCTCGAACAATCCCAGACAGTTATTGACATCGATGTGGCTTTGTAACCAAATCGATTTTATCGACTCGCTAGTTAAACTGCGAGCTTTTAGGGAAGGAGACGAGAAACAAAGAAGAATGAGAGAAAAAACGTCAGATTAACACTGACCGAGTCCCACCGCATTCCCACCACCAAATGTAGACATTGCAGATTAAAGATGCAACAGAAAGATCTTGATAAAAAAAACAATTTGCAGCCTCTTTCCAGAAGACCAGCAAGCTAGACGTAGCCTTGAGATATTCTTAGAGTATCAAATAGTTTCCAGATTTATATTGTAACTGGCGTAAACGTCTGTCAGGATAAACCTTTTGTTTTATTTCATTCTGCTTGTTTGAAAAACATTGAGTTTTCACACCGTCCTATTTGGCAGCTCTCGCTGGAAATCAAGTGCAAATCTTCATGCAGCGTTTTTGCAAGGTTCTTCGAAACCATTCTAAACGCTTCAATAATGATGAGTACAATTGTCACTTTATATTACACCTTTTTTAGTTGTTCTCTCTTTCAGTGTCACCCAGTGGTCAGCTGGAACGGCGATATCCGCTATCTAACAGATCTGTTTGTCATTATTAATAATCTTTGACCTTCATCCCAAATGTTCAGCTGCTTTTTATCGCAACTCTACTCAGGCCGTCAATCTACGACAGTGAGTAAACAAAGCGGATCGAAAAGAATAATAAGCTCTCGGTGAGGCTTGAACTCACGCCTCTCTCTGCAAAGGGAGGCCAGATTAAAGCCCTGCTGTTCTTGCCAACTGAGCTACGAGAGCTAACTGGGTAGATTGACGCCCTGAGTAGAGTTGCGATAAAAAGCAACTGAAAATCATGATGAAGGTGAATAGTGGTCAAACATTAATAATACTGATTTATAATACTACATCTAATAAAATAAATAATTATTTTTCTTTTTTCCTGAACAGTTTCTGGTTTGTCTACATGGTCAAATCCACGTCGTTGGCACAATTCCAAGTGTTTAACCGTTCCTACCCAGTAATGCCTATTTGTATACTCCTGGACTAATTTGCTACATTCGCTTATAATACGATTGACAGTTTCATATCTGTCTCTGCACAAGCGACTTTGGCTAAGAGTAGTATAAACCGACAAAGTATGGCGACGAGTTACGTACGGAAGCCAGTACTTTAAGATAATACTACTAATAATACTATTAGTGTGTAACGAAATAGACAAGATCAGGTTACCAGTGGCCAG
>VCCN01006239.1:1183285-1196483 GCA_006491835.1 Architeuthis dux
ACTCAGTTCTTTGATACATTGTTTATGTTCTTGTTAAACTATTTGATACATTGTTTAGCTTTGATAAAACTCTATGATACACTGTTTAGTCGTTGGTCAATCTCCTTGAAACATTGTTTAGCCTCTTGTTAAACTCATTGTTTAGCCCTTTGTCAATCTCCCATATAACATTTTCAAACTCCTTGATACATTGTCTGCATTTTGTTAAATCCTTGATACATTGTTTAGCCTTTTTTTAAACTCCTTGATACATTGTTTAGCCCTTTTTCAATATCCTTGATACTTTGTTAAGCCCTTTCTACAATTCCTGGATACATTGTTTCGCCTTTTTTAAACGTGATATATTGTTAATCCCCTAGATTGTTTAGCATTTTTAAAAATCAGTGATACATTGTTTAGCCTTTTCAGGCCTTTTATTACTCATTGATACATGTTTTGCCAATTAGCTTGATACGTTTTCAAACCCCGTGTTAGACTACTTGATACATTGTTTAGCCTTTTCTACAATTCCTGGATACATTGTTTATCCTTTTGTTAAACTCCTTCCTACAGTTTTTAGCCCTTTGTTAATCTCGTATATAGCATTTTTCAAACTCCTTGATACATTGTTTAGTCCTTTGTCAATAGTATGGATACATTGTTTAGCCTTTTCTACAATTCCTGGATACATTGTTTAGCCTTTTGTTAAACACCATGATACCTTGTTAACCATTTGTTAAACTCCTTGATTGTTTAGCCTTTGTTAATTTGTTGATACATTGTTTAGCCTTTTCGGGCCTTTTGTTAAACTGTTAGATACAGTTGTTAGCCTCTTCTAAAACTCCTTGATTCATTGTTTAGCCTTTTCTAAATTTCCTTGATACATTGTTTAGCCTTTTGTTAAATGCCTTGTTATGTTCCTTAGTATTTTCTTAAACTCCTTGATATATTGTTTAGTTCTTTCATAAAATCATTGATACATTGTTTAGCTCTTTGTCAATTTTCTTAATCCATTTTTTAGCCTTTTGTTAAACTCCTTGTTACATTGTTTAACCTTTTGTTAAACTCTTTGATACATTGTTTAGCGATTTGTTTAACTTGATATTCCATGATACATTCATGATAGATTAGCCTTTTCTAAAGCTCCGTGATACATTGTCTAGTCTTTTCTAAAAGTACACAATACATTGTTTAGGCTTTTCTAAAGTTGTCGTTCAGCCGTTTCTAAAACTACGTGATACATTGTTTACCCTTTCTAAAATTTATTCATATATTGTTTAGCCTTTTCTAAAAATCCTTCATACATTGTATAGTCTTTTCTAAAATTCATTGATACATTGTTTCGACAGTTCTAAAACTGCATGATACATTGTGTACCCCCTTTCTAAAAATCCATGATACGTTGTTTAGCATTTTCTTTTTGTAAAACTCCTTGATACACATTAGCCTTTTCTAAAGATTCATTGATACATTGTTTAGACTTTTCTAGAAGCCCTTGATATATTGTTTAGCCTTGAACCTTGATACATTGAATATCATGTCTAAACTTCCATGATACATTGTTTAGCCTTTTCCAAACATCTTGAAACACTGTTTAGTATTTTCTAATACTCCTTGATACATTGTTTAGCCTTTTCTAAAATTCCATGAAAGATTGTTTAGCCTTTTCTAAAACACCTTGATACATTCTTTAGCCGTGACTAAATCTCTTTAATACATTGGTTCGTCTTTCCTAAAATCATTGATACATTTATTACCCCTTTCTAAAACTATTTGGTACATTGTTTAGCCTTTTCTAAAACTCCTTGATACATTGTTTTGTCTTGTCTAAAATCCCTTGATACATTCTTTCGGCTTTTATAAATCTCCTTGATACATTGTTTAGCCTTTTCTAAAACTCCATGATACATTGTTTAGCCTTTTATAACACACTTTGATACATTCTTTAGCTTTTACTAAATCTCATTGATACATTGTTTCGTCTTTTCTAAAAATCTTTGATACATTTATTACCCCTTTCTAAAACAAGTTGGCACATTGTTTAGCCTTTTCTAAAACTCCTTGATACATTGTTTTGTCTTGTCTAAAATCCCTTGAAACCTTGTTTAGACTTTACTAAAGATCTTTGATACATTCTTTCGCCTTTTCTAAAACTCCATGATACATTGTTTTGCCTTTTCTAAAATGTATTGATACATTGTTTAGGATTTTCTAAAAACCATGATACTTTATTTAGCCTTTTCCTAAAACTCATTGGTACATTTGTTAGCCTTTTCAAAAACACCTTGAGACAGAGTTAGCCTTTCTAAAACTACTAGGTAGGTTGTTTAGTCCTTTCTTAAAACTCCTTGATACATTGGTTAGTCCTTTCTAAAACTCCAGGATACATTGTTTAGACTTTCCTAAAACTCCACGATACAAAACTCTTTGATACATCGTTTTGTCTTGTCTAAAATTCCTTGAAACGTTGTTTGGCCTTCTCTAAAACTCCTTGATACATTGGTTAGCCTTTTCTAAAAAACCTTGATACAGTTTTTCGCCTTTTATAAATCTCCTTGATACATTGTTTAATCTCTTCTAAAACTACATGATACATTGTTAGCCTTTTCTAAATCTGCTTGATACATTGTTTAGCCTTTTCTAAAACTAATTTATAAATTGTTTAGCTTTTTCTAAAGCCTCTTGATACAGTGTGTACACTTTTATAAGACTAATTGATACATTGTTTAGCTTTTTCTAAATTGCATGATACATCGTTTATCCTTTCCTAAAACAACTTGATACATTTTTTGCCTTTTCTAAAACTCCATGATACATTGTTTTGCCTTTACTAAAACGTCTTGATACATAGTTTTAGCATTGTTTATCCATTTCTAAAGAATACTTGATACATTGTTTAGCCTTATGTAAAACTCCTTGATACATTGTTTAGTCTTATCTAAAAC
Organism: Architeuthis dux; assembly: GCA_006491835.1. Lineage (NCBI taxonomy): Eukaryota > Metazoa > Mollusca > Cephalopoda > Oegopsida > Architeuthidae > Architeuthis > Architeuthis dux. The sequence goes on from VCCN01006239.1 coordinate 1,186,210, forward strand.
TCCTTGATACATTGTATAGACCTTTATAGAAATACATGATACATTGTTTAGCCATTTCTAAAATACCATGATGCATAGTTTAGGCTTTTCCGTGTTACATTGTTTAGCCTTTTCTAAAACTCAATGTTACATTCTTTAGACTTTTCTAAAACTCGTTGATACATTGTATAGAATTTTCTAAAACACCTTGTTACATTGTTTAGCCATTTCTAAAACTACATGACACATTCTTTAGACTTTTCTCAAAATCCTTGACAAATTGTTTAGCCTTTTCTAAAACTCCCTGCTACATTCTTTAGACTTTTCAAGAACTTCATGGTACATTGTTTAGACTTTCCTAAAATTCCATGATACAGTTTTTTATAACTCTTTGTTACATTGTTTAGCCTTTTCTAAATTGCCTTGCTGAATTGTTTAGTCTTTGCTAAAACTCCTTGATACATTGTTTAGCCTTTTATAGAAATCCATGATACATAGTTTAGCCTTTTCAAAAACTCCATGATACATACATGAATATTTGTCATGAATGACAATATGCACTAAACCCACGGTTTAACAGACCCAGGTATAACGGGTTTCGGATTTAACATTCCTTTTCATGAATATTTGTTATGAATGACAATATACAGAAACCCTCGATTTAACATACGCTGGTATAACGGGTTTCGAATTCAACATTCCTTTTTCATGGATATTTTTTATGAATGACAATATTCAGTAAACCCTCGGTTTAACAGACCCTGGTATAACGGTTTTCGGATTTAAAAGTCTTTTTTCATGAATATTTTCTATTTATTAATGACAGTATAGAGTAAACCCTCGGTTTCACAGACACTGGTATAACGGGTTTCGGATTTAACAGTCCTCTTTCATGAATAGTTATTATGAATGATAATATACAGTGTAGCGTCGATTTAACAGACTCGGATATAACGGATTTCGGATTTAACAGTTCTTTTTCCTTAATATTTGTTAGTAATGACAATATACAGTAAACCCTCCATTTAACAAAGCCTGGTATAATGGGTCTCGGATTTAACAGTCCTTTTTCGTGAATATTTGTTATTACTGTCAATATACAGTAAACCCTCGATTTAGCAGACCCTGTTGTAACGGGTTACGGATTTAACAGTCCCCTTTCATGAGTATTTGTTAGGAATGATTATATACAGTGAACCCTCGATTTAACGGACCCTGGTTTTGACATTCCTTTTCATGTATATGTGTTATTAAAGACAATGTACAGTAAACACTCGATTTAATGGGCCCTGGTACAACGGGACCTGATTATGGGTTTCGGATTTAACTGTCCCTTTTCATGAATATTTATTATGAATCACAATATACAGTAACCCCCGGATTTAACAAAACCTGGTATAACGAGTTTCAGATTTAACAGTCCTTTTTCATGAATATTTGTTATGAATGATAATATAAGGTAATCCTTCATTTAACAGACCCTGGTATAACGGGTTTCTGATTTAACAATCCTTTCTCATAAATATCTGTTACGAATGACAATATACAGTAAACCCTCGATTTAACCGACCTTGGTATAACGGATTTCTGATTTAACAGTCCTTTCTCATGAATATTTGTTATGAATGACAATATATAGTAAACCCTCGATTTAATGGTCATTGGTATATGGGTTTTCGAATTTAACAGTCTTTTTTCATGAATATTTGTTGTGCATGAAAATATACCGTAAACCGTCGATTTAACGGAACCTGTTACCACGGGTTCAGAATTTAACCGTCTTTTTCATGAATATTCTTTATGAATCACAATATACAGTAAACCCCCGATTTAACAGACCCTGGTATAATGACTTTTGTATTTAACAATCGTTTTTTATGTATATTTGTTATAAATGACAATATACAGAAACCCTCGATTTAACGGATATTGGTATAACGGGTTTCGGATTTAACAGTCCTTTTTCATTAATATTTGTTATTAATGACAATATACAGTAAACACTCGATTTAACGGACATTGTTATAACGGTTTTCAGATTTCACTTTCCTTTTTCATGAATATTTATTATGAATGGCAATATACAGTGAAACCTCGATTTAACAGACCCTGTTATAATGGATTTCGGATTTAACATTTCTTTTTCATTAATATTTGTTATTAATGACAATTTACAGTAAACACTCGTTTTAATAGACCCTGATGTAACGGATTTCGGATTTAACAGTCCTTTTTCATGTGTATTTGCTTTCACAAGATACAAGTAGTCCAAAAGAAACCTAAAATGTTTTTTAAAGTTTCCAAAATTATCATAGATTGTTTCTACATGTCGAGTGGAGTATTCTTGCATAATCCCAAGCCTCTTGGCCGAATAGTTTGTCAATTAGTGCTTTCAAAACATTACATTGGTCCAAAAAGATCCGATTATGATTTGCAAAATAAAAATGCTAAAACACCTGAAATAGTTTCTATATATCGTGTGGAGTATACATGCAGAATTTCAAGGCTATGGGCCAAATGGTTTGTCAATTAGAGCCTTCACAAGATGAAAAGTGTCCAAAAGAAACCTAAAATGTCTTTTAAAGAATCCAACATTATCACAGATCGTTTCTACATGTCGAGTGGGGTATTCCTGCAAATATTCAAGGCTGTAGGCAAAATGGTTTGCCAATTAGATTATGTTTTACAAACGAAATTCTAAAAACATCGGAAATCACAACAAAAAATTCTAAAAACACCAGAAAACGTTCTTACATATCGAGTGGATTATTCATGCAGAATTTCAAGGCTCTAGGCTAAATGGCTTTTCAATTAGAGCTTTCACAAGATTACAAGAGTCCAAAAGTAACCGGAAATATTTGTTTTTAATTCTAAAAATACAAGTGGAGTATTCGTAAACAATTTCAAGACTCTAGACCCGTCAGTTAGAGATTTCACGACATTACAAGTGTCCAAAAGAAACAGAAAATGTTTTCTAAAGATTCCGAAAATCCTTTCTACATATCGAGTGGAGTATTCATGCAAAACTTCATGGCTCTAGGTCAGTGTTTCTCAACCTTTTTCAGCCCAACACCCCACCCCCTGTAGTTCAAATATGAATAAACACAATGATTTCTTCCTGCAAATCGATTTCTTGTTCTTCATAACCCAGACAGGAATATTCATATCAATCCGATCTTCAAAGCGCTTCTCAAAATCATTTTTCAGTGACTTCAGATACATACAGTATTCTTTGTTTGAAAACAACAGCAATGTTTACCCATAGAATAATAGTAACACTACAGGTTATTGAGCAAAATAATTCGCCACTTGCCAGTTACTTACTTGTATAGAAGAAATGGTTGGCGAAGTTAGCATTTAATAACGGCCTAATGCTAATTCCTTCTCTTTTAGAAGCAGATACTACTAAACAACAGCCATTTGTAAATCAGAATTATAGATATTTATGGAATCTCCATAACGCCTCCTCTAGAGTTTCAAACGCCCCCTTATTGCCATTAAATCACCTCAGCGCCCCTTGAAACGAACAAATGCCCCCAGGGGTACGCTAGCGCCCACGTTGAGAACCACTGCTCTAGGCCAAATGATTTGTCAATTAAAGCTTTTAAAATATAGGCCAAATGATTTGTCAATTAGAGCTTTCAAAATCTAGGCTAATTAGATCTTTCACAAGATTACAAAAGAATTCGTGGATATACAGGTTTCCCACGTGATCCGAAAGATCACGTGTGTGTGTGTGTGTGTGTGTGTATCTAAGTGAGTAGACCAGCTGCAACTTTGGTATTTTTCATACATAGCCCCAACATATGTCCGAATAAAATGGTCTAAAACACACGAAGATTCGCGTACTTAAAACAGATTTTAGACTTTTTTACAATCTCCGTATATGCGGTGGAGTATCAATAAAGTGGGGATCAGTTTCTATTGTTGTGAAGTAATAAACTGCCCCCCCCCCACGATTAATACATCTTAGCGTAAGATGTACCTGGACATAAAGAGGGGGCTCTGTTTTCTATTGGTCTTTAGTGGGGAAATTGATCCCCCATGGTTAATACATCCATTTATTGCTTCAAGTAACAAGTTCTGTAGACCAGATACACATTTCATATTTTGTACCAAAAAAACGCAAATTATGTCCGAATAAAATGGTATTAAAACGTTTTTTTGCCTTCACAAAATTAACCCAATCCAATCTTTTTCAACCAACTTTTATTTTCAACACAATCACGCATCGCGGCCAAATATTTCATTATGTACTAACAGTTTACGATCAATTCAGAACAGTGAAGTTAACTAATTTGCATAAATTTAAATTCTAGCACCTATAATAAATTTGAAATGGAATACGTACAAATAAATTATAACTTAAAATATTTTAATCTACTTAAAGCAGCTTTTAGACTTATTTTAGAGTCTCTGTACGTGAATTGGGGGTCAATATGATGGGGTCAGTTTTCTATTGTTACCAAGTAATACACTGAACTCTTCAATGATTAATACATTATTCATATGTATGCAATTTGGATTTGATGCAAATCATTCAATTTTAATTAATTGGAGTTTGAAAAGAATATTGTTTTCTTTTAACTAGAAATATGGTGAAAATACATTTGCTTTTAACGTGTGTCAGTTACCTGTAAAATCAATTGTAAAGTGAGTGTTCAATCAATTTTCCCAGAAGTGATTAAAACCCACTTCAATTTACGTTATTCTATAAATTGTGGACTATAAAATACACATATATATGAAATTCCATTGTAAAATGCTGGAATAGTTACCTTCACGTTTTTGGGTGTATCTCAACAGATACAAATTGACAACAGTCTCTTCCTATTATTTTTCAGCTGTTATTAAAAGATCGGATATACGGAAAACCAAAGGGTTGTTTGTATTGTTGTTCCTCTTTCACACGTTCGAGTCAGGGCGACTCTAATCGCGGTTAAACACCCCCAAAAATCCAACAACACTTTATTTGAATCATTTACTTAGTTATTTCCCAAATCCTAAATCAACCCTAACCCCTGGCTGATTGCAAAACATCCAATATTATATTATATTTATTTCTATCTTGCTTTAAATTTAAAATCTAAATCTTAGTACTGGTAAAATTCGATTTTATCCACGTAATAAATACAAACTACTTTAAAATTATTGAATTGAAATGAATTCGACCAGACTGAATAAGGTGTAAGGACCTACTTTCATTTTAATGACTGACCCTATCGAAATACGCAACTGCCGTAAGCCGATAACTTCGGCTGACGTCACGCCCTGCTGCTCCTGTTGGTATCTGCTATCAATACAGCGAGCAAATCGTCTTTCTTTAACTCACTTTCGGTCTGTGTGCGTTTCCTTCAGTTTACCTCCTTCTTCCTCTTTGCCCATTTCGCCCTCGCCTCCTTCAGGCACATAGAAATCCTTTTACTACCTATTTTTGCCAACTCCCCCTTCGGCAACTAAACTCCCTACACGCGTTAAACCTGGATCCCCTGTTATGAAATTGCATCGATCACTTTTTCGAGCAACTTTCTATAACTAAGCATTTCCAGTTCAGCTCCGTCCCTACTGTAACTAACAACCTCTCATTTCGCTTACTTCCCACGTTCTCTATGAACCTTTAAAATTGTACCATTTCCTATTCATATAATTTCCTTCCTACGAATAAGCCTTCCTTCACGTAAGCTAATCTCTCCTACCTAAATAAGATCGTTTCCTAGTTCTTTAAATGCATGCCCCTCTCCTTTATATATTTCAGCCTTTCTTTTATCAGACAAACATGTATCTGTTTATTATCTTTAATTCAATTGCATTAAACAAATCTTTCATTTGTAAATCTACAAATGTGCGCCTTCGTTCTATTTCTGTTTATATGAACCATGTTTCCTTTGTTTGGATTTCCCGCCAAACAAAGATGGCTGCTTGCTTTCTCCTACAACATCTCCGTGACCTGCCAGCCAATCAGCGTACTCCATTCGTGTCTCGTGATTCTCCATGTGCGTCAGCTACTTCTCCTTAATGGCTGCCGTTTTCTGTCTTAGGGATGAAGACGGCTGTGATCTTAATTCATCCTATCCTTTTTCAGGAATCTTTATTACCTCCTGTTAGGTAATTTTATATAGGTAACCCTCATACTTATAAAGGTAAACTGATTTTTGAAAAGACAATTGTTAATGTCCATTAAGAAATATAGAACCTTTTTTTTCTTTAACTTGATATTTACTAAGTTTTTCTGAGTATGACGACACAAACCCTAAATCAAATAGATACAACGTATTCGGAAAGTATCCCAAGTACAACATAATTCAGTTACAAGGAATTAACTTGTACCACCCAAAGTATAAGAACGCTGGAAACATAAAAGCCGACGATGAGGATATAATATCTGTCCACAGGTATTATATCCACAGATCAAAGATAAGTAAACTCTGTTTCATTTAATATAAAGAAAACTCAAAAGTTTATTAAATATTGAGAAAGATTCCAGTTCAGTACATAATGATTGATTAATCGTAAATAAAGCCACAAATACTATGAGATATCGATAAAAATCAAGAATAAGTACATAAAATATTTTTAAAGGTGAATATAACTAAAATATCTGATAAATATTCTTTTTAAAACAACGATAATTACATAATGTTGTATTTCATATAAATAGAACGAAATATTATTGAAAAGCTAAATACTTAATATTGTATTTAAGGTACATAAAAGAAGGTACATAGAAGGTTAATGTACATAGAAGTCTATAAATAAAAAAATTGAAGTTAATTTCAGTTTCATTTAATGAAACTAAAATGTGTAATACATTTTAATAAAATTTCCATATAAATACTTAAAGTTTTAGTCAAGGTAAAAAGAACTAAAAATAAGATCAATATTAATAAAAGCTGAACGTGGGTACTTAAACATAAATCGAGCTAAAAAAAACTATTTAAAGTCTATTTAATGACCGTATTTCACGGCTGGTAAGACGAATTTCTTTCCTGAAAAATACTTATAATAGGTCCAAAATGTGATAATTAGCAGTGACAGTTAAAGAAGCTTATATTTTGTTTACTTGCGTACTAAGCTGGCACGGCAATGACTGTTTGAGGTTTAGTAAAAAACGATTATTTTATTTTATTTTTTCATTAAATCAAGTATTGTAAACCATTTTTATTAATTTTTTACTGCTATTTACCCTCAACTTAGTTTTTAGTGGGTTTTTTTAATCACAATGTGTAAAATGGTTTACAATGAATGAATAAAACAATAACACTGCCGTGCCCGCTTTACTGAAATTGTGATTAAACAAACTAAAAGGTTGGATGAATGTAAATAGTAGTCGAAAATTAATAAAAATGGTTTACAATACTTGATTTAACAAAAAAAATAATATTAAATAAAGGTTTTTTTACTAAAACTCAAGCAGTCATTGTCGTCTTACTTTGCCAAATGTTCAATATTTTGCTCTTGTGAGAACCTTTGGAGGTGATTATTTTGTTCTTTTCAGAACAGTTGAAGACCTCTTAAAGTCTATCATAAGAAACTTAATTACTGATCTAATAAAGGTTTTTTTATTTTTAATCGTTTAAATCTGAAATAAACAGCCATAATTTTAGGACACCAATTATACGAAAAATATCCAAGGGACATAACTTCGATTGGATCATTATATTTTAGCTGGTAAGGAAGCGCAAGGCTAGTTGTATACAGGAGTAAGTTGATACACTGTCCTTAGTTTCAATAAATGATGACAGACAGATTGATTGATTTGTTTAGCGGCATATTAACCCTTGATGGGTCATTTAATGCCGAAATCAGTTCAAAATTAAAAGACTTTGGTGAAAGGTTATTTTTTTAAATAGTCTTGCGACTTTGATGAAAGGTTTGTTTTTTTAAATAGATTCTTGCGACTTTGATGAAAAACTTTTCCTTAACTAGAGTTTTGAGACTGGTGAAAGGATTGTTTTTTTAACTAGAGTCTTGCGACTTTGGTGAAAGGTTATTTTTTTGTAAATAGAGTCTTGCGACCTTGGTGAAAGGTTCCTTTTATTTAAATAGAGTCTTGCGACTTTTGTGAAAGGTTTTTTTTTAATAGGGTCTTGCGACTTTGATAAAATGTTTTTGTCTTTTAAATAGAGCCTTTCGATTTTGGTAAAAGGTTATTTTTTTAAATAGAGACTTGCGACTTTGGTGAAAGGTTATTTTTTTTTTAAATAGAGACTTGCGACTTTGGTGAACAAACTGGTATCCCCTTTTTGTGGGTGTCTTACCCCTCTGCAGGGTATGAAGCCGGCGTATTGTACTGTTTAGGGTGGGGGGGGTCTTACCCCTATGCAGGGGATGCTGTCGGCGTATTCGAGGCCCCAGTCGACAGGGCCGTTTTTAACTCTTTTTTTGTTTTTTAAATAGAGTCTTGCGACTTTGGCGAAAGGTTATTTGTTTTTTAACTGGAGTCTTGCGACTTTGAAGAAAGGTTATTTTTTCTTTTGATTAATGTCTTGCGACTTTAGTGAAAGAACAGTTGTCCCCTGGTTGGGGGGAGGGTCCTACCCCTCTGCAGGGGATGCAGTCGGCGTATTCTAGGCCCCAGCCGACAGGGTGCTGATGAGAGATAGCTCTCAGCTTCTCATCGTGTGTAGGCATCAACATCGACCATATTGTGAGAGCCAAGTCGGTCAACACTGTCCAAAACTAAATAAAAAAACGATTTTAGACACCTTGAGTAAGTATTCTGGCCCCAATGAACATTTTAATAGACCTTGTAGAAACAACACCTCAATAAATATTTCCTCCCATGATATAAACATTACAACCTAGGTTAAACATAAAAAAATAAATAGGAATAAAGATTATTGGTCTAAGGGAGGTAAATCCTCTCTAATTATAAAATTGACTGGTTTAAGGGAGGCAACTTAGGGAACATCAGCTGAAAAATAAGCTAATAGCCTATGGAGCCGAGTCATATATATCATCATCATCAGCCGCTATAAGTCCATTGCTGGACAAAGGCCTTTCCTATCTCCTTCTATGACGACCTAGATTGTGCTAACCTCTGCCAAGTCGTACCGGCAAACTTTTCTATCTCATTTCTCCATCTTGTATCTGGTCTTTTTTTTAATGCGTTTACTGTCCCATGGACACCAGTCGGTTAGTCTTTTCCCCCATCTAGTGTCATTTCTTCTTGCTAGGTGACCAGCCCATCTCCATTTTTTCTGCTTAATTATTTGTATAATATCATTCACTGTAGTCCTCCCTCTAATCCATGTTGATCTTTTTCTATCTTTTAGGGTTATCCCTAGCATTGCTCTTTCCGTGGCTCTCTGTGCTATTCTAAGTTGGTTTTCAGCTCGTTTTGTTAATTTCCATGTTTCCCATAAGTCATGGCTGGTATTATGCAGCCGTTGTATACTTTACACTTTAAGCACATTGGCAAGGTGCTCTTCATGATGTCTCTATTCATACCGAATGCTTTCCAACCTATCGTTATGCGTCGTTTTATTTTGCTGTCATGGTCTTTCTCTAACTTTATTACATGTCCTAGGTAGATGTATTCATCAACCTCTTCTAGCGCCTCTATCTTTATGACCTTCTTGGGGACTTTATCGTTGAACATTCCTTTTGTCTTTGTTCTGTGCATCTTTAAGCCTACTTTTTTGCTTTAACTCCGGTCCGTTAACATGTTTTGTAATTCTTCGGGTGCTTCCGACGTCATGGAAATGTCATCGGCGTATTCTCCATCTATGTTTATTCCCATGCCCCCCTCCCTCAGTTTTCCGAAAGATGCTTTTGAGGCTCGCTGTAAAATGTTTAGGTGATATTGTATCCTGTTGTCTCACTCCTTTAGCTATCTTTATATTGTTCGTATCTTTATTTAGTCTAATTATTGCAGTGCCGTTTTCGTATATGTTTTGGATGATTTGTATGTAGTTTTCGTTAACGCCTTGTTCTCGCATTGAGCTGAAGACTACCGAGTCAAATGCTTTCTCATAACTTACAAAGGCCAAACAGAGTGGTTTATTGTATTCTAAGGATGTTTCGATTAGTTGATTTATTGCATGTAGGTGATCTATTGATCTTTTGAAGCCTGCCTGCTCACGTGGTTGGTTTTCGTCTAGAGTGCCTGTTAATCTGTTTGTGAATATTTTTGTGAATAGTTTATATATGTTAGGTAATAGTGTAATCGGGCGGTAGTTGCCGAGGTCGTGCTTATCTCCTTACTTGTGGAGTAGGACTATTATTCCTGGACAGAGGTTTTTAGGAACGTATCTTTCTCTTATACATTGTGTGAATAGCTGTGCTAGTCCTTT
>VCCN01006239.1:1218140-1236529 GCA_006491835.1 Architeuthis dux
TAAATAAATACACTTCGTAATCGTAACTGTAGCTCCTTCCCTTTATTGTGTTTTGTAACTTTCATTAACAAGTGCCTCCCAAAGCAATAAATAATTTTTTAGGAATGATTTCAAAGCTTTGAGTAGTTCAAGGTGGAATAAGGCTATCAGGTAAAAACAAATAAAAGTCCAGTCTAGAGATAGGGTTTTCTGCACTTCTATCTTCGCATCATGCCCCATTTTCCCCCCAGCCCACGGATGCCCATAGAGTTCTTCCATTTCCTATGTGAAATAATACATAAACAGGGCAGTAACAAGGGGAAAATGTTTGAGAAGTCCAAGAGGTAACCAAAGCAAATGTAGCTGGGGGTTTGGGTGCCAGCGTGTTTATTGATATTAAGCATACATATATACATGTATAAACATTGATTCTTTCAGGCAAATGAACAAGTGGAGGCTGCGTCTTCTGATGTTGAAGAAACTGATGGCAATAAATCAGAAGCAGAAGAAGCTGGAAGTGATGAAGATGAAGAGGAGGAAGAGGATATGGAGGAAGGTGAACAGGAATGCATAAAAGCAATGGAAGATTTGGATGAAGAAGATGAGGAAGAGGAAGAGGAGGTGGTGGTGGAGGTGGGTATTTCGGAGGTTTTCTTTTCTGGTCACTAAGTATGATACTGTGCAGCATTGCCAAATCTTGAAATTTTATATCCAACATTGAGGCAAAAAAAATCCAAAAATATCTGGCTGTTCTAGAGAATAATCTAAAAAATTATCCAAAATTGAGGCAAAAAAACATCCAGATATCAAGGCCTGTACTTTACCAAATATCTAAGCTTATCAAGATTTAACCCAAATAATCTAAAAATATCTGAGCCTCAATAAAAAAAATTAAAAAATACCTAAACTGATATCCAATATCTAAAAACAAGGGGATTTGGTAAAATTTTGATATTTGGGATAAAATATCTAGATTTTGCCAAAAAGAATTTTTTCAGAATATCTAAGCCTCCTAAAAAAAAATATCTAAACTGATATCCAATATCTAAAAACAATTTCTTACATCTAAACGCAACAAAAAAATATTTAAATTTAGATATAAAATATCCAAGTTGGCATCTAGCAAAGGACACTTATAATGACCATTTTCACTTAGAGATAGGTCCCAAATGAAGAAAAAAACATCTCTTAGCAAAATATTTTGGATGGAGATTGGTATTTCGGAGGTTTTCTTTTCAGTTAACTAGGTATTTACTTTAATAATGAACAATGTGATTTTCTTGGTTCGCCAGTCATAATACTGGACTATTCTACTGGGTGGGTGGGTGTGGATTAAAGTTTTGCTGAAAAAAAATACTTTCTGTCAACTGTTTCAAACTATGCACTTTTCCCAGTAAATGAATTCGTTATTTTTTTTTCTATTAAAAAAACATTTCAATACAAATATATCCGTGAATTTTTTTCCACTGGGATTAACAAGTAGATCATTTGAACAAAAACAGGACAAAGGTTGTATAGCAATGATCAGCAAAAAAAATCTTTCTGGCCATTGTTTGTGAGTTCGATCCTCATTGGATCTCCAGTATAGATGGTCTGATACCAATTCATGCTAAGTTACTATATATCTATACCTATAAACACAATGGTTTGTGGCTTTGTAACAGTGATTTGGTCACACTAATTAAATGTTCATATAAAAGTGTGTAGACCAGCTACAACTTTGATATTTTTCATATATAGCCCCAGCATATGTCCGAATACAATGATATAAAACCAAACAAAGATTCACGTACTTAAAACAGATTTTAGACTCTTTTTAAAATCTACATTAAGTGGGGAGTTTTCTATTGTTTTGAAGTAATAAACTAACCCCCTATGATTAATACATCTTGACTTCATTATGTACTAACAGTTCTGCTCAATTCAGGATGACCACCATCCTGAATTGAGCAGAACTGTTAGTACATAATGAAGTGTTTGGCCGCAAGGAGTAATTGCATTGTTAATAAGATCTTGTTGAAGAAATTTTGGTGGGGTTAATTTTAATGCGTTGAAAAAAAAAAGTATCTTTTCCTACAATTTTATTCAGTCATAATTTGGCATTTTGTATACAAAACATGAAATGTCTATCTAGTCTACAAGTTAAGTGATTTCCATAATTTAAATTCTAGCACCTAATAATACATTTTTGAAGGAATACATACAAGGAGTGCTAAAGGTTGAATGTAGCATAGTCAATTAGATAATTAGATTATTTCTTCAAAAATATTCCCTCTGCCTTTCAAATCATGTTCTAGTTGTCTTTTCTGGTCAAATCGTGTTGGGCACAGTGGTTCTTGTAAGATCACCGAAATTAAGCAACATTGAGCCTGGTCATTACCTAGATGGGTGACCATCTTGGAATATCAGGTACTGGAAGCTGAGTCATACCAAAGACTTTAAAAATGGTACTCACTGCTTCTCTGCTAAAGAGTAGAATTAAGGGAAAGCGGTTGTCGAACCATGGATAGGAGTCGCTCCCACCCCTCTCCGAAAGGATAGTAGCAAAAAGGCAGAGGAGCCTTCAGGTCGCCTCCAACTATGGTTGACCAGTCTTAGTTGTCTTTTATTATTAGAAACTTTTTTTTTGGGGGGGTCTGGTTGGCTATGTATGTACAGGCCGTGCCAATGGCGTAGAGTACTGAAAATTTAAACATTTATTCTTTATTTTCTATAGTTTTGAGAAGGGTCATTAATATTGAAATGGTTCGTCGGATGATTGAACTCCTTCTTGTTATTTGTGTTATAAACATGAGGTTTCGTTTCATAAGGTTCAACCGTCCGAAGAACCATTATTCTTTATGTCTAGAAAAAATAGGTTTTTAAAAAAATCTTTATAAACCCCCTGCTGAAAAAAGATTTTTTAGTGTGTGTGTGTGGGGGGGGGGAATTTGCAATGTAAGTTTATGCTAAATTGATTCCTTAGTTTGTGTTCAGCAGCATTCACGCTTATTTTTTTAAAAATTCAAACTTTTAGTGATTCCTTCCTAACAAAATGCATGAGAAGTAACGTATTCGTTGATCACCCCCAACAGGGCATGTTGCCAAAAGATGTTGGTCACATGACAGTTTCTATTAAGTGATACACAAAACCTGTATTTTTATTAAATTTATAGTAATAAAATAGATGTTGAAGATTGAGGTCACATTTAATTTATTAATAATTTTTTCTCTCTATATATATATATATCTGGAGAATCTAGATGTTTCTTTTACTCGATTTTAGATGTAAACTTGAAAATGAAGCTGGCAACACTGTAGATCTTCACACAAAAAAGAACTAGTGCATCTATGGTCTGACTTTCAGGTTTGTTTTTATTACTATCACTTATTTTTAAAATCTGAAATCTTTTTCTTTTTTTCCCCCAACAGGGTTACGATGAAGAGGACGATGACGATGAACCAAGTCAAAAGCGTAAAAAGAAAAGCCATTTTAACTTCATTTTGGATGAAGCTGGTAAATCCTTTTCTTAAATTTTACTATGATTTCTTTTGTTTATGGTGTCCTTTGTACTTACCATATATTCAGTGGATTCCGGTTAATAGGACTCCATCGGGTCCAACAGTTTTGGACCCAATGACCAGCTGGTCCGATTGACTGAACAAGGCAAATATTTTCTATCAAAAGATATTTATAGAAAACTCTTGTTATTCTATCAGATTTTATTTTAAAAAAATGTTAATTTGGTAGCACTGCTATGTTTTTAAGTAAAATAAAAAGTTGATTGAATGTGAATAAAAATTGAAGGTAAATTAGATGTTGTCTTTAAGTACTACTTTAAATAGTAGGCACTTCTTATGACGTTCAGTTTACTGTTTAATTTACTCCAAACAAACTGAAATATGAGGGGGAAATAAAAACTTTTTGCATACTTACAAAAAGTTACAATTAAGATTCAGTTTAAACTTATTTTTTGTGTGTCTGTTAATTCTTTAATGACAGGCATTCTAATATTTGAATGGCAAATAAGTAATTTTATGTGCTTCATGAAGGTAAATAGTAGTTGAAATTAATACAATGGGTTTTCATCAAAAATTGGTTTAGTTTACATCAGTTTTTGTGGGAAAAAATCCTTTTTATTCATCTTTTGAGTGAGTGATAATTATGCATGATTGAAATTCCAACATAATGGGAAGGACTACAGGTATATGGATGTCAAAATTACCTATGGCATAAAATCTGAGGGGGAAAATTCTTTTGGTTTTATTGTGTGCTCCTACCTAGTGAAATTTCTTCCCAAGGGATTTAAATATTATCAGACAAAAAAGTGATATCTATACCTATAAATGCCATGGTTTGTGGCTTTGTAACGCTAATTTTGGTCACACTAAATATATGTTCATATCTAAGTGTATAGACCAGCTACAACTTTGATATTTTTTTATACATAACCCCAACATATGTCTGAATACGATTTGCGTACTTAAAACAGATTTAAGACTCTTTTTAAAATCGTACATGAAGTGGAGGATCAATTTGCTATTGTTGTGAAGTAATAAACTGCCCCCCACCCCGATTAATACATCTTAGCATAAGGATATAAAGAGGGGGATCGGTTTTCTATTGGTATAGTGGCACTGAACACCCAATGATTAATACAACCATATCTATTGCTTCAAGTAACAAGTCTGTAGACCAGATAGACATATTTATATGTTTACAAAACCCTAAACTATGTCTAAATAAAATGGTATGAAAAGAATTTTTTTTTTTGCCATTTTAAAATTAACGCAACCAAATCTTCATCAACTAGGACTTCTTTACAATGCCATAGCTCATTTCAGCCAAACACTAATTCTAGAACCTATGACAAATTCTAAAAGGAATACATACAAATACATTTTACCTTAAATTATTTTAGCCTACTTAAAGCAGATTTTAGACTTTTAGGGTCTCTGTACTTGAAGTTGTGGTCAATATGATGGGGGATCAGTTTTCTATTGTTATCAGGTAATAAACTGAACCCTCCAATGATTAATGAATTATTCATATGTACCTCACTTGAGCAGTGCCTGTACCTCACTTGAGCAGTGCCTGTTCCATATGTGCAAGTTTGGATGAGGCCGGAACTTTATAGTGTGTGTGTGGAGCAGCCTGCCATAATTGATTCCATTCTCTATGCTGTTGACCACTCCGCACCTCTATTTGTAAACACGATACGGCTAATGAATTTACCTCTGCTAATGAATTTGGAGAGATATATGTATTATCCCGCGTCTTTCCGTCTGTCCACACAATATCTCCAAAAGTTCTAAATGAAATTTTATGTGTGGAAGGGTAGGCAATGGGCTACGGAAGAAGTGATTGAATTTTGGAGCAGGTCCATGCAGAGTTAACCCCCCCCCACACACACACACACACATCGTAGCTATCTGTCCACACCACACAATATCTCCAAAGCTTCTCTCTGTTCACATGATCTCTCCAAAAGTTCTCAATGAAATTGTGTGGAAGGGTGGTCAATGGGCTACAGAAGAAGTGATTAAATATCTCCCCTACATAATAACTATCAGTCCACACAGGTGTTTCATTTTCAAAACAAGGGTTTATGACATTTGACTGTAGATATCTCGAAATGACTTTCTTTGAGGCATATGGTTCTATTGTAAACTTAACTCAGGTTCCTCTAGTATGTCCAATTGGTTTCATTAGTCAACTCAAAAATCCCTACGGGTCCCTAAAACTATGATTTTGTTTTGTTTGCAGATGTTGATGATGATGGTGAAGAATCTGAGGAGGAATGGGAAGAAGGTGCGGAAGACATCATTGATCGTAAATCTGTTCATGAAGGTCCAAGTGCCCGTGATATTGAAGGGAAAAGACGTTTGGAACAAATTTGGAAGTAATTCGGTTTTTTTCCTTAATTTTTTACAATTAGATCAGTGCTCGTTCCCAAGGTGCATGTTTGGAAGGGGCTGGACTTTATTGCATGTGGAGCAGCCTGCCATAATTGTCATGTAAAATAAGTTTCTGTCTTGTAAGAAACTACGGCTTTGAATTATTTTGGCTACTGCTTTTAGTGTTGCCAATTTAGATATTTTATATCTAAATTTAGATCTATTGCCAATTTAGATATTTTAGATCTAAATTTAGATTGTAATGTAGTTTAATTATTTTTATTAGATTTCTCAAGAACCCCTAATCTTAAAGACTTTAAACTTGACACTCCACTGCCTTGTGTGCATGCAGAGATTTCTTCAAGTATATTTAGATGGTTTCTTTAGTGCAGAGCTTTCCAAACCTTGTGTCGCGACACTTTAATGTGCTGCCAATAATCTCTACGTGTTTTGCAAAATTAAGTATAATTAATCACTGCTACCAAAGGTTTAGGTTATTCATGTGTTCACACATTTATATGTATTTATCTAGGTATTTGGACTTTGCCCAGCCCTAACCGTTCATAGTAGAAACTTGAAATTTTACACACACTACCCTCAATGAGAATGGGAAATGCTTCTTTTTTTTTTTTAAATTCCCCTCCAAAATAGTGTTTTAGTGGGGGGGGGGTTCATTTTCAATGTAAGCTTATGCTAAATTGGTCACTGGTTTGTGCCCGCTTGTTTTTTGAAAATACAAACATTTTTAGTGATCACAGCCCAACCTTTTAATTGATCACCCCTAACACAGCATATATGGGTGGCGGAGATTAATAATTTCCCTTGGAATGCTATTTTTTTTATATCTTTCAAAAGATATTTTCCATGAATCAGTTGAACTGCTTGGATGACATTGTATATTTGGCTTGGCTTACAAAACTTAAGTAATGTGTCGCAAACAATTTATTTTTACAAAGGTATGTTGCCAATGCAAAATGTTTGGAAAGCTCTGGTTTATAAGTCAATAACTAGAATATGTACGTAAATTCTTTGTGTAAAAAAAAAAAAAGATATGAACCACATGGGCAGTTACATACATGGTACATTCATTTTTATAAAACTTTGTTGGTAGTTTCAGGGGTGTATGCATTTTTAGAGTATTATAAATATGAATAAATAAATCTATTGTTATATAAATGTTTTTGTCCTTGGTAGAAAAAAGGCCAGGGACTATCATTCGCTATGGGTGTCTGTTGTCCTTGTCGTCGCCTTTTTCTCAATTGGATAACTTTGTTATTCCTTAATATATTTCAATGACATTTTGTATGTAGGCTTGTGTAGAGATTCTACCTGGGGGATGGTGAGTTATGGCTGATCTGATTGTTTTACATTTTATGCAAAAACGTTTTTGTTTACAATTGGGAAAATTTCTGAAATCATGATCGATTTGCTGAAATTTGGCTATAATGTTGACAAATCCCCCAGATATTGAAAAATGGTTAGTTACTGTCGATCCGATTGTTTGTTTACATTTTATATGTAAATAACCATATGCCAATATGCAAAAAAACATTGAACTTTGGAAATGCTGAACCGATTAGAATGAAAATTGTTATAAAGGTCTTTGGGCACATAATTACTGAAAATATATAACGTTTTTAAGAATTTTATGGTTTTTAATAGAAAAAAATTGTATCTCTGAATTAACGGTCCTAATAAACAACGAATTGTCACTCCCTCTATTTCAACCATTTTCTGCCGGGGGACCTTTATACATTTAAGCTTTTTAATTGTTTACGAAACTCTTCGGGTCATTTACCTTCTTTAGATGTATTCTTTGAGCTTTTTCTATAAACATTTGATTTTTTATTGTTTTGTGTTGTTTTTCATTTAAAAAATATCTCTTTTGCAGTAGTGAAAAAGAGGATGAGATTGAAGAATATTATCGTCAAAGATATGGTGAAAACACGGTTACTGAGCGCTTCGGTGAAGGTGAGGAGATGTCCGATGAAATCACCCAACAAGGACTATTACCTGGTGTCAAGTAAGTAAAAACAAATTGATTTTTTTTTTTTTTTTAGTGCTGGTTCGCTATAGGGCCCATTTTCAAATAATAATAAATAAGTAATAAATTTAGTAATGTTAAATTTCCAAAATAAATAATTCTTTCCCCATCACCTTTTTCTTCCCCTCACCATATTTCCTCTCTTCCCCACAAAATCTTGCGGACTGCAACAACTAATTAACTATTTAACAATTTAGCTAGTTTAAGCCCAGAGGTTCACTCCTAACCTTGTTGCCCTCAGAATTATATCCCTTGAAGTATAAGTAAGATGGAGTTTATTAATGTGCCATGTGTATGAGAATAAACATTTACACAATAATTTATCATGTATCGATATACATCGACACCTAGTGATATTTCATCAGCTCTGGAAAGTAGCTACCGGATGAGATACTCACCACTGATCCATTCCATCTTGTTGAGGCTCAACAATGACATTGTATATTTTAAAATAATGAGAATGATCATCACTGGGAGACCAGCAGCAAGGCAAAGAGAGGTGTTCTGGAGATGCCTCACCTCTACAGATCAAAAGTTTTGATATCCTCCTTACTATAATGAATCAAATTTGACATTGAAAAGGTGTAGTAACAAGACTGGCTGCTGCAGGGTCAAACACCACCCCAACTTCTATTCCGACTGAAGATGATTACTGCAGCTTTTGTATTGTATATATATATATATTAAATTTCATTAATATCTAAGACTATCAATCAGTAGGTTGTGAGTCCAAATCACGGTAGGGGAACAGGGATTTTACACCCCAAATTTTGTAATTGGAAATTGTGTAATTGGGAATTGATAGTATTGCGTAATTGGGAATTAATTAATTAGTTAAGCCTTAACACAACTCAATTTTGAGCCATAAAATGTTTTTCACTCTTCACACGCAAATTCCAAACTGCCCCCCATTCCCAACATATTGAAATTGCTCCCCCTTGTAGAGCATGTGCCCCAAGTTCAGAAGCGCTGCTACATTTATTTATTTTCAGTTTCTAAAGTTTCCTGCTCTATTTTCTCTTCTCTCTTCAGGGACCCAAATATGTGGATGGTCAGATGTCGCATGGGCGAAGAAAAAGCTACGGTCATGTTGCTGATGAGGAAATTCATTACTTATCAGTTTACAGAAGAAGTGAGTATTTTGGCATTGAATGCCTTCAAAACTTAGTCAGTAGATTCCGCTTAATAGGACCAATCTTGTGATGCTACTGGTTGGATATCGTTTGAAGTTCATTCTTCGTTTTGTGTTGTGGCTTTGCTGAAAGGAACTGATATGAAAGTCAACTAGTTCATTGAGAAAAAAGTCCAATTTTAAATATTATGTTTGTTTTTATTTGACTTTACTCATAGCGACACTCTGGGAATATGCACTGTAAGAAATGTATTACTACAAAATCTACTGTTTATAACCAGTCCACAACTTGTAGGTTTAAGTTCTCATCCAGAATATTGTTGAATTTTGAGAAACAACTAGCTGCTACTGTGTTTCTCTTTTAAACTCTGTAAGTTGCATGTATCTCATATTCTACACTTCACGTCAAAAAGCTGTGCAGCTCTAGTTCGACTGACCGTGCCCTCAGTGTCGGCTGCGGACACAAATCCTAGCCTTGGACAGCTTGCTCTGGTCTCCCCCTTCTACTCTCTCTGGGTTTTCACCTATTTATTGGTATACCCATTTTTAACACATGATCTTTTTGTTGTATAGTGGCTGAATGTCCTGGACTTGGATAGAAAGGAAACTCGAAGACTTGCTTGTAAAAAATATCTGGACATATTTTTATTACATAACATACATCTTTGTCGGCTGAAGAGTGGGTGAGAGATGATGGGTGCCGAGAGACCGTTCCCAAGGTCTGCCTCCTGGCTGCTTCGGTCCTCTCAGTCTTCTGTCCGCATCTCGGGTCTGCTTTATAGGTTTCTCGAACGCCTACGCAGGTGCCATTTCCGGTCCCCATATCCTGTTTTGGACACCGACACAATATACCTATTTCCTAAGGTGACCGGGATCACTTACATTTCTGCACAGGTGTCTGACCCCGGAATAACCTTTCGTTGCAGGATATCATAACATTTTCTTGACGTTAAAACATAATTTTTGCTTGCGTCAGCAAATTGTTTAGCCGGATCAGCCAACATTTTTTTGTTATTGTAAATTCTTGTACATAATCAATTTGGAATTTGACAGATTTTCGCATTGAAACAGTACAAACTGCTGAAAGAAATATTTTACAAGATGATTCTATCAATATATCTGAATGGAAATCCGTTGACTTGAACTGATTGCTTGCAGAATGTAAACATTGAGGATTTTACCGACATTCCTGGACCAGCTACACAATTAATATTATTGAAAATAAGCAAAGAAAACTTTTTAAAAAATATTGATAAAAAAATTTACTAAATAAAACATGTTTAAATTTAAATTATACACAAATTTAAATCATACCAATCAATCGATAATAATACCTTTTTCAATTAACTTTTTGATGGTTTTATTTCACCGGACTTAGAAGTGATACATTGGGAATAATCACTGAAAATTTAGTAAGCATACATTAATATTAAGAGATATAGCAATTTATTTACTGTCCCTTGTATTTGGGGGGGTGGGGTCAGCAACAGCACGTTAGTTTCAGGACACAAGGCACTTTGTTAGACAAAGGAAGTCAGGCAGGCAGGGAACTTATCAAATTTGTCACTTAGAGAGGAAAGAGTTAATAAAAAATAAAATAATCATTTTTTACTAAAACTCAAACAGTCATTGCTGTGCCAGCTTAGTAAAAAAGTTAAAATAAAAAAATGTTAGCGTCTTTAGCATTGCATTTTTGACGGTTCCTACTTTGCCAAAATTATATTTCCTTTTCTTCCAGTATTTTACAGGGACTGGTTGTAAGGCTTAGATTTTGAGAATAACTTGTAAAATATAGATAGGTTATACCACTGAAGCGTTGACTTGTACTTATTAGAAACTGTTCACTCTTGTTTTTTTTAAATTCAGACTTTTTAGTGATCAGTGCCCAACAAAAGGTGAGAAGTAACTTATTCATTGATTACCCCTTTTTCCAATTTTTTAATTGATCACCCCAACATGCTGCCAAAAGACATTGGTCATGTGACGGTTTCTATTGAGGGACTAATCAGACCTTTTTTTTCTTCTTCTTTAGCCTCTGCAAATCAAATCTGTGATTGCAAAAGAAGGTCTCAAAGGTTATATTTATATCGAGGCCTACAAACAAACCCATGTGAAACAGGCGATTGAAGGCGTTGGGAACCTGAAAATGGGGAGATTCCGACAACAGGTGAGTCATTAATTAGTTTGGCACTTTCGATGATTTCATATTAGAAACTGTCAATATTAGGTTTCTTCAGTTTTTAAGTAATTCTGGCTGGCTAATTATCAATGTATGTGCCATGTGTACAGGCAGCACCAATGATGCTAGAGGGCTGGAAATTTTTTTTCTTCAAAAATCTGTTTTTTTTTAAAAAATTATCCTCTAAAATAAGTTTTTTTTTTTTTTTTTTTTTTTTTTTTTTTTTTTAGGGGCGGGGCAATTTACAATGTAATTTTATGCTAAATTGGCCCCTTAGTTTGTGTCCTGTGTTTGTGCCTGTTTTTTTTTTTTGTTGTTGTAAATTCAGACTTTTTTAGTGATCCAACAAAAGGCAAGAGAAGTAACTTATTCATTGATCACCCCTTTTCCCAATTCTTCAATTGGATGCCTTAATTGATCGGCTGATTTCTAAATGAAAAAGTATTTGTTCTACTCCAGATGGTTCCCATCAAGGAAATGACGGATGTTTTGAAGGTTGTGAAAGAGACCACCAATTTAAAACCAAAATCTTGGGTCCGCTTGAAGCGAGGTATCTACCAGGATGATTTAGCTCAGGTAAGACATTACAGTTAATTCTATCATACGGAAACCCTTATTTATATTATGGATAATATTTTTTATTTATATTATAGACATTATTTTTTGTATTATATTTTTATTTAGAATATAGACAATAGAAGCGCTTAGTTTTAATGGTATTCAGTATTTTAAAGATTAATAGAAAATTCAAACACTTGAATTTAAAAAGTTAATTTAAGAATTCTATGAATAAATTCTGCTTATTGTCACAATTTCAATAATCGTTAACCAACTAGTCGAAAAATAATGTTTTGTGCTCTTAATCCATTAGACCCTCACAATCTTCCTAGAAGTTGTTAGTATTTAGAAAAATGTTTCACGGGGAGTGGGGGGTCAATTAACAATGTTGCTGTATGGTAAACAGGACCATTACTTTCCGTCCATTGTATGGAAGTGTTAGGCTTCTTTGATATTTAAATGACAATTTTTCGTGCTTTTGTTAAGGTTTTTTTGCACAGAAAAATCATTAAAATATCAAAGAAACCTAGTTAACAACCTTCACAAGGGAAGTAACAGGCGGAAAGTAACGGTTCCGTTTACCATACAGTTTCATTTTAAATAGAAACTCTTCGTAAAATCTTAACATTTTTTTCTAAACACTAACAACTTCTAGCAAGATTGTTAGGGTCTAACGGATTAAGGGCACAAACAATTTTTTCGACTTGGTTAATAAATGTCGATGTTTACCCAAATTTCTTGTTGAATTTTAAGTTAGATTAAAAAAAATTGGCAATCAAAAGTTTTGTGCATTTTTCAATGTTTCTATTTATCTGCTTTAAAAAAAATATAAACTTTTCAAATATCTATGCATTTTTATCAACATGTATTAACCTCATTTACTACTAAAAAAAACAAAAAAATATCACTAAACATTTTCGGTTACTAAATTTTTAACTTTTTATATCTATCTTTGATATTAGAAAGTCATAAAGTTTTCTTAAATTTAGTTATATCAGTTCCTAAAGGAAAAATTTGACTGCTTGTAACCGCTGTGGAGCTTTTGAATTGAATAAAAAATAATTTTTAAAAATTACCAAAAAGTACAAGGGAGGTAACTCCAATGAGGAGTTACTCCCCTTGGATTACTTTTTTGGCAAAATAGGACGACTTAACCATCAAATATGGAGTGCATCATAAAGACTGATTTACTGAAATAACTTAATCTGCTGAAATTCTGATATTTAAAATTTGTCAAACGTAATTTTATTGTTGTATTCCAGGTTGATTACGTGGAGCCTTCTCAGAATATAGTCCATCTGAAACTGTTGCCACGTATTGACATCACACGCAACCGTGGGTTAATGAAGAGTTCCAATCCTCCTGTAAGTATCCTTTTTTGTTCAAAGATATACGCAAAAATCATTGGAAAGACAAACTCTGTTCAAGTACAAATATTATGAGAATGGTATTCCAAGATCGGTCTATACAGTAAATCTATCTTAATTCCATTGGGCAATTGACAGTTAACAGAAACAGCCCTTAAAAAAACTGCAGATGGACTAATTGGGTGCCTTACCTTTATTTTCAGTCCAAGAACGTGGTATAGATCCAAATATATAAGTTAAAAAAAGAAGGGGAAATGTTGCATTTTAAAACCTTTTTGAGTTGCATTGGCCATTATGACTACTGAAGCCTCTTTAAGGGATTAAATTTGATTGGTTCAATTTGAAACTGTTTGACCAATCAAATATAATTTTTTTTTAAATAAAAAAAAAAATCCAGACCTACAAAAGCTTATGAGATTTTGACATTCTAGCCATCGGGATGTTGAAAATGGCCTAAACAGCTGTAACATGTACATCAGAAGCATACACAAGGCAGAACCATTTTCATAAACATGTTAATTTTAAGGTTTTTTTTAAATTTTGAAGTTTTAGAATTTTAATATTTTATAATGTCTAGAACACAAACTGAAAATATTTTTCATTTTCATGTTTGTAAAACATTAATTTTTGACTATTTTCTTTCATCTTAATTTTTAGTTGCTTTTTTATCACAACTTAACTCGGGCTTTAAGTAAACAGCATAGGTTGAAAATAAAGAATGAGCTCCTGGTGAAATTCGAATTCAGGTCGCTCTTGCCAGTGGGAAGCCTGGTTTTATGCCCAGCTGCTTTACCACTTAGCTATGGGAACATTAAATAAAGAATTGTATTAATTAAATAAATAAATAAAAATGAAGGTAAATAGTAGTCAAAAATTAATACAATGGCTTACAATACTGCATCTACTCTTGTGTACCAAATTATTTCTGTCTGTCGGTCTGTGTTTTTGTAAAAAAAAAAACAAACTTTGATAAGTAGCACTTCTTACTCTTCTTTAATAGGCCTTATATTTTTTTTATTGCAATTGATTGCACATGTTTTCAAGCGCTTTTGTCCAGCAGGGACTTAGTATTGAGGTTTCGAGAAAGGGTGCTTTCTATAAATGCATTTATTATTATTATGTAATTTATTGTTTGTTTTGTAAAAAGTTGAAAAGGCAAGAGAATTTAATAAGTATGAATGAATTATCTTTAGCACAGTTATTGTTTTGGGTAACACCGGTATATTTTGCATATATGGGTATTTTGTTTTGTGTATGTCCATAACTATAAACCCATAAAGTGATTTTTCCTATTTTGTTTATGAGTTCATAACAACAGCCTGTAAAGAGTAGAGGATTGGAAAATTACAACTTGTAATTGAAGAACAACTCTATAAAATGAATATTAACACCTGACTTGCCGTAAACTGTAATGCTTATATTTTTTTAGTATAAATATTGGTACTCTGGTAATAGTGTGGTCCAGGGCGTAATATGCATAAAACACTAAAAGATATTCCACTTGCAAGATTTTTAAAAATCAATAATTTAAAAAACAAAAACAAAAATATTTATTTTAATACAAAACAATTTAATAACAATAATTTGATACACAATCTTATACAAAGTTATTTAATAATTTATTTTAATAGAATAATGCATGGGGAATAACATTTAGTCTTGTATACATATTACACCCTGGACCCCACTATTGCCAAAGTACCTAAATATCAATGTTAGAAAAAAAAAACCAATGCCATTACTTTCTGGATAACCCATATAGATTTTGATGTACCATAAAATTATTTTATGTTATTGATTTCCTGTACTATGATTTTTTAAAAATCTTTGCAGCAAGATGCTGATAAGAAAAAACGTAAGCGTAAACCACCTCAGAAGCTTTTTGATGTTGATGATATCAAGTAAGTTGTTACCATTAATTTATTTTTTTAACTCTTAAATTCATATAAAAATAATTCAGATTTAAAAGGTCTGATCAAAGTTACTTCCCTTGCACTTTTAGGCAAATTCTTTTTTTTTTTTTCTTTTTCTTTTGTTTTTGTTGATTCAGTTAATCATATAATCTGAAAGTTGATAAAATCTGGCCTTTGTTTCTGAAAGTTGTTGATCTCAGATCAGACTTGATTGTTTCCCACAAATTCTCTATAGAGTTGAGGTCTGGAGACTCTAGACCAGTCGATTTCCAAATTCAAGGCTATTCCAATACCTGTTTTGGGTAAGTCTCTGATAAAACTCGAATTATCTCCCCTTTTGGCCAAATCTGTCAAACCTGGTTGCGATGAAAGGTTGGAAATCGAGTGAGTCTGGAGGCAGAGGGTTAAAACCAGCCCCTTCAAGCTGGCCGCTTCAAATTAAAAAATTTTAGAATATGTGGTCGGTTAAACAAAAAGGTAATTAAGTCTTTTTGATCTGAAATTTGTTTTGAATACTAAATCCGGGGATTTTTAATGTGCTTACTGCTTGATATGCCTCTGTCTAATATATATTCAGCGTCATGATTTATTAGAAACCGTGTTTTAGTTCAATTTGCGATATAAGTTCATGCTAAATTGATCCCTTAGATTTGTGTCCGGCAGCATTCACTCCCTAGTGATCACTGCCCAACAAAAGGTGAGAGAAGTAACTTCTTCATTGATCACTCCTTTTTCCAATTGTTTTAATTGATCCCCCCCAAAGACAACATGCTGCCAAAAGACGTTGGTCCCGTAACAGTCTGTATTGGTTGACTAACCAGACCTGTCTGATTTTTTTCTTCTTAGGTCAACTGGCAGCGAAGTGCGAGCAGATGGAGACTTCTGGATTTTTGAAGGCAACCGTTACAACAGAAAAGGTTTTCTCTTCAAGAGTTTTGCTATGTCTGCAATTGTAAGTGAAAAATTCCCTTTCTATTATTCTTCATTACATAAACAATTCCATCACAGCTTTTACATGTCTTTATTTTATTTCTTTAACACGAACAGTACTTTTAATATAAGGAAAAACATTTTGCCTTTTTAATTGAAAACATCTTGGTTATTTATGTGACACAGACGCTGTTCAGTCAATTGTCCTTTTTTCATTGATATTGTTTAACTTTGGTGATCTTATGAGAACCTTATACAAAAGATAATCAAAGCTAAATTACTTTTGTATAATAGAGGTTGAGCATAAAATGCTTCTCAGATTATGTACAATCATATCTTAAAAACTATGCTAAATGTTTCAAGTTATGGAAAGACTTTATGATCAGTCTGTACACTAACTCTCCCATTGATGTTGTGGTTAGGTTCCTGAAAACCACGATTTTAACTGAAAGTGAAACCAGTTCTACCAGAGACCAAATATTTAAATAAGGGTTGATTTAATTTATTGTAGTCTAGGAATTCTTTTTATTTATTTGGTTTTAAAAGATTCCCCCATAATATGATTTTATTGGGGGGTTCAGTTTGTAGTGTAAATTCATGCTAAATTGGTCCCTTAGTTTGTGTCTGGCAGCATTCACGCTTGGTTTTTTTTTTGTTGAAAATTCAGACTTTTTTAGTGATCACTGCCTAACAAAAGGTGTGATAAGTAACTTAATCATTGATCCCTTTTTCTAATTTTTAATTGATCACCCCCAACATGGCATGTGGCCAAAAGATGTTGGTCATGTGACAGTTTCTCAACAACTTTATAACAAAACAATGTCAATGTGGGTGTTGGTGTATTTACTGCCGAAAGCTAAACTTAAATATTAGTTACAAGTCAATTTACAACGTTTGTATTGTGAGCATAAAGTCCTTCCTTGATTATGTACAATATCTTGAAAACCAAAAATCAGGGAAAGACTTCCATATTTTGAAAATTTACTGAACTCATTGGAAACCTAGTTTAAAACCTGCCCCAGTGAAATATCTAAAGCATACAACTGTTTTCTTGGAGTAAAACACAATTTTCAGGGAGAAATATTTCCTCGTCAATTTAAGTCAAATTTTTATTAGTATAAGATATCTTTTTTTCTCAATGACGTTATAACAAAGTTAATGGGGTATAGTTGGTGTATATCTCTTGAACATTTTTTTTATTTCACTTTTTTTACTTGATTTCTTTACAGATTGCTGATGGAGTCAAACCAACATTATCTGAACTTGAAAAATTTGAAAACACACCCGAGGGGGTGGACATGGAATGTATCCTTTGTTCTTGAAGTGAGGTGTGGGGAGCAAACCTTTACACACATTTCCATGCAAACTCTGTAGATAACTTTAACTGTTATCATCATCCATCTGCTTGTTCCAATGGCGGTGTCGCTTAATGGCCAATTCCCTATAGAAACCAATTCCAATTTCACAATTAAGCTGTTTTGATACTTTTGGCCATTTTTGGCTTGTTTTTTTTTACCATTTCAGTGCCTTTTTTGTGGTTTTTGGCATTAAAAAAAATAATAATACAAAAATGCAGACCTCGGAAAACATCTGAATCCTATAAAAACAGTGTGGAAATCAAATTCTTGGCTAATACCCTGAATGGTTAGCTGCGAGCCGAAAGTCCTCAAGAGGTTGGATGTGTGCTCTCAAGGTCTCATTCACACCCTCGATACACGCCTTCTGTAATCTTCCTCTCATCTTGAATGCTTCAACTTTTATCCTTTGTCACTGTTAAGTCATCATAATCATCTGTACCATCAAGGGTGTTGCAATGAGAAAGAACTGATGGTTATCTGCGAAACGAAAGGCCTTGAGAGGTTGAATGTTGTGTGCTGGACAAAAGCCTTTCCTAAGTCCTCCCATGACGATCATATGTTGGTTCTGGGAAAGTAGTGGCTAATTTAGCTCACCTGTTACCACTATCTTCTGGTGTGCCGATTTTGGATTCAGAGTTGTCCTTCTCCTAGACTGGTTGCTTCCCAAGGCTAGAGAGCCCAGTCTACCCTGCTATTTTACCCATAACTGGAGGGTGGGGGGTGAAAAGATGGATTCATGTCTTTCCCAAAGTGAATGTAAACAGGCTTGGCTGGAGTTTGAACTCGGCTTACCGATTCCATCGTCCACACCATTATGCCACTTGCACCTTGTTATTGTTAAAGGTAATTCTGCATAAATCATTTTTAAAGCCTTTTCCTAATTCCTTGGCTTTAGAGTTCCAAAGTAGTGAAGATAGAGGCATGAGTGGGCGTAATGGATTAGAGGTGTATTATGTATAATACTCGCTTAAAAACTAGATTTTTTAAATCGGGGGGGAAAGACTTTATGATCATCCTGTATAATTGGCCTGCATGAAATCCTGATAATGTTC
>VCCN01006239.1:1244920-1258231 GCA_006491835.1 Architeuthis dux
CTTATGATACAATCCATTTTTGACGGTTAAGTCGTACTATTTTGCCAAATGTTTACTACATAAACTTTTTAAGTTGGGAAGGCATTGACTTTGACAAGAAGTTGACAGTCATTATTATTAATTTTTGACTACTTTTTCCTCCATCATAAATTTTCTGTTGCTTTTTAGTTCCATCATAAATTTTCTGTTTTTTTTACCTCCATCATCAATTTTCTGTTGCTTTTTTACCTCCATCATAAATTTTCTGTTGCTTTTTTACCTCCATCATAAATTTTCTGTTGCTTTTTTACCTCCATCATAAATTTTCTGTTGCTTTTTTACCTCCATCATACATTTTCTGTTTCTCTTTCCAACTGAGCTACGAAAGCAAAGTTAGCTAGCAGAAGTCCAAATCAAACCTTTAAACTTATCTTCTATCTCCTGATCTCTCTCACTTTTTCACTCCTGACTGTTTCTTCTACTTGTTTGTCAATTTCAGGTATTGAATGTGAAACCGCAGTCTGTCACCCGTAAAAGGGACACACGAAATGCTGTAGCATTGGATTATGATTCTAATAACATTCATGTGAAAGATATTGTTAAAGTAATTGAGGGATCTCACTCGGTAAGTATCCTTCTATCTATAATGGATGTCTGGTATCCTTCTCTCTATAATGGATGTCTAGTCGTAGGCAGACAGAACTCTGCTTGAACAATCTATATAATCACGGCTCACCAAAGTTGATATCGACCCCTGTACTGAATCTTCCAGAATCCATAGTATATAATTAGATATCAAAATTGGAAGATTAACAAGAAATCAATAATAAAATACGAAGAAAACATGTCAAAAGTATCAAATATTCAATACATCCCTCCCCTCCAATGACTCCTAGGTGTTGATATCGACCATTTTGGCGACACCTGTTCTATATAATACTAAAAGTTTGATTCTGTTTATCTGTATGTGACCTCTAAGTAGCCGCAACAGGCACTGTAGCCAGTGGTATTGATTTAAGGTATCCCTAGAATGCACTAACTTGAAGAGTGTAAAAGAAAATCCAGGTGATTTGCAACTTAGTAATAAGTGTGGAGTCTGTTTGCACTCACCTCTATATTATAATGGTTGATTTATCAAGGGAAATAACCATTGCAGCACATGTTTACCTCTGCCAACAAAGTTGGTAGATGTATATCAGTGGCCGTGCATGATAAGTGCCCAATGCACCATTTTTAAAAAGTTGATGTTTTCGTTATTTTTAGAGCTACAATGCTCAGTTTGTTTATTTTGAAGCTTGAACACACTATGAATCATAATACAGAGTGTTCAACCTTCAAAATAATCTAAAAAAAAATGAGCAGTGTAGCTCTAAAAATAACGAAAATATCAACTTTTTAAAAATTGTTCATTTACTTATGCGTGGCCACTCATGTTTGCGTGTCTACACAATATCTCCAAAAGTTCTCAATGACATTTTGTGGAAGGACGGGGCTGGGCTAAGGAACGATTGATTACATTTTAGAACGGATCCAGGAATACTTTTTTTCGAATGAGAGATTATTCATATAAAATATATGGAAAAATCGAAACTTAGTTACCTCCCCTACATAGTATCTATCTATGAACTGATTTTCATTCAGTTTTTAATGGCACTGGCAGAGGTATGCGCTCTCGGAGTGCTTTCTGTATAATTCAATAGGTCACTTCCTTAAATTGTTTTCAAGCAAGATAAATAATCTTTTACTCAAACTAGGGCAGTGCCCATTCTAAAGGGGAGGGACTTTATTGCGTGTGGAGCAGCCTGCTATAATTGTAATGTAAAATAATTTTCTGTCTGTTGCATGAAACTGGCTTCGAAGTATTTTGGTTACTTCTTTTCAGTGTTGCCAATTTAGATATTTTATATCTAAATTTAGATAATTCTAAAGAGTAGAAGTCAGAGAGATAAATTATAGAAACTATGAAATCTGTAATTTTTTAAAAAAACGCTGATCCAATAAACTTCTAACTTGACACTCCACTGCTCTGTGCTGAGTAATATATCTGGCAAATGTCAACTTCGTACAATTTCCAGTAGTCGAGTAATAGCGGTACATAGACACACACAGATATTTCTTCAATTGTAGTCAGATGTTCTGTCACCTGAAAACTTGAACTTAATTGTTTGAATGTTGAAAATTGCTCTGAAATCTGAATAAATTAAAATATGAAAATGAAAAAGTCTGTATGTGTATCATTGTCTTCCACTCATACCCTCATCGAGGGCGTCACAGGTTAGGTACACTAGCAATTGTTAGTAAGACCCACTTCCGACTTGCCAGGCCTGTAGAAGCTTCGTTCTGTTTATGGCACCTGTATACCCCATTGGTCACCCATCTATGTACTGACCGAGGCTCAACGTTGCTTAACTTCAGTGATCTTACAAAATCCAATGTGATTTGGCTGTAACCTTTTAGCCTTGGGGAGAGGTTCCTCAATCCTAGTACTTGTACTGAGTGCTTAGCAAAGAGGCATTTTAAAGTCTTTGGTATGACTCAGTGGTAGATTGAACCCACAACCTACTGAACCGGAGTCAAGCATTCTACCACTGGGCTACCAAAGTGATCGTTGAAAATGTTTCTAACCGAGTGTTTATTGTTGGTTTTTATTTAACTCTAGGGTCGACAAGGTGAAGTGAAGCATCTGTATCGCAGTTACGCCTTCCTCATGTCTCGTATGATGACTGATAATGGAGGTTTTTTTGTTTGCCGCACACGTCATCTTTCCTTAGCTGGAGGCTCACGGGTAAGTGATGGGACGCGTCTTAAATGTTTTAGCTTTTCCTAATGTTATTGTTTTTCTGTATCTTTGAAATTTCTGGAATTAGTCATAAGTCTGTTATACAGGGTGGTGCAAAATTCACAATGGGGTTTAAAACAATCATAATTCTTTCTATTTCATTATATTCTGTATTTCCTCTTCTCCGATATGTAAAGGAACCTTTGGGAATTCATCATGGAAAACAACACAATGGACTAAAATAATAGAATTTTACTTTGAATACCGTCAATTAATAACATTAACCGATATTCCTATTATTTGAATGTGTGGACATTGCCATCTGAGACAATGATTTTCCGGATTTAACAGCGTCCGACTTTTTTCTTTGCGGTTATTTGAAGCATAAGGTCTATGTTAACAAGCCAAGGACTCTCCAGGAGCTAAAGATTAATATCTGGGAAGAAATAAGGGACCTAGGACCAGATATCCTTTGAAATGTTATGCAGAATGTTATTGAAAAAATGGAAACAATGGAGTTAGAGGGTTGAAAATTTAAACATTTACTCCTTATTATTTCTAGAAGAAATGTTTGTTTTTTTCTCTTTTGAAATGTTTTTAGTGGGAGATTCAATTACAATGTAATTTTATGCTAAATTGGTTCCTTAGTATGTGTCTGGCAGCATTCAGGCTTATTTTTTTGAAAATTCAGACTTTTTTAGCAATCACTGCCCAACAAAAGGTGAGAGAAGTAACTTATTCATTGATGATCAATTTTTTAATTTTTCTAATTTTTTAATTGATCACCCCCAACATGGCATGCTGCCAGAAAACGTTTGTCATGTGACGATTTCTATTGAGTGTCTAACCAGACCTGTTTTCTTTATTTCAGCGAAGCAACTCTAGCCTGAATACACTCGGTGCTTTCCCTCCAATGTCTCCACGATTGTCGAGTCCTTCTCACCCAAGTGGTGGCCAGAGTTCACCGTCTGGTGGACAGTCCGGACGTGGTCGTGGTACTTTTACCCAGAGAGATCGAGATCTCATTGGTGAGACAGTTCGTATCATCCAAGGTCCATTCAAAGGTTATATTGGTATCGTAAAAGACGCGACAGGATCAACCGCTCGTGTGGAACTTCATGCGCTCTGTAAGATTATCTCGGTGGATAGGAATCGGCTGAACAACGTCCAGTACGTTGGTTTTTTTATTTTTATTTTCTGTTTATTTTACCCATCAAAAATGACAGAATTTTTTATGTTATCTATGGATAGTTTAATATTTTAGAATATTTCTATTTTTAAACATCGTTTTAAAAAATATATATATTCTTTTAGGATCTTTAGCTGCTACATTTACACACAAAGCTTTATCAGTCAGTCACATAGATTTACTGCCTTCCACTTTTTAAAGCTGGGTTGTTTTTGTTTTTTCAATTCTGCCCACATAAGATCTTCTGCTGATACACTTACACACAGACACAAAGCTTCAGCAGTCAGTCACATAGGTTTACTGTCTTCCTCTCTTTAAAGCTGATGTCTCCCATTTCCACCGTGCCTCTTAGATCTGAACAGACAAACATACATACCAACAAATTTTGTGATGCTGGTAAGATGTGTAGATTATATAAAAGCTCAAATAAAATTTGTTGGTTTGCTGGTTTATCTGTTCAGCCACAGGGAAAAGGGAGAATGATTTTATATATCCATGATGCATTTTTTCTAAAAACTAAGAGGAAAGAAAGACAATCAACATGTCTGCCTTTCAACCTTCCCCATCAATACCCTGCTGTCTGTCCCCTTATCTCTCACCTTAGACTTTACTAAAATATATCTTTATATAATTTATCCATATGTAAATAATTCCATCGTTTTTGACAGGTAGTATGCTAGTTTTTAAAGAAAAGCAAATTTAGATCAATATTTTAGATTGGACAGTATGTCTGTCCTATTTCTTGGGCAGATTAAACTTTGATTGTCTCCCTTGCAGTATTTTTCCAGAAGATGCTCAATTTAGACCAGGGCTCTTTATATGTCCCTTGCTATTAAAAAAAAAGAAGAAAGTGATTTAATTATATATCATGTGGCGAAAAGAACCACATCTGAAAAGTTAATATTTTCGTTATTTTTAGAGATAAAATGCTTAGTTTTAAAAAAATTATTTTGAATCTTGAACACACTACATTATTATTTATAGTGTTCAAGCTTCAAAATAAAATTTAAAAAACTGAGCATTGTAGCTCTAAAAATAACGAACATATCCATTTTAAAAATGGTTCGTTGGGCACTTATCATGCACAGCCACTATATTAGTCTTTAATCGTAATCTAACAGTAACTAAACATAGAAACAAATAAAGACAAAAACATTGTCAAAGATTGCAACTTATTTATGATCTAAGTTTTATGGTGTTTATTATGAAAAAGTAAATAGCATTTTACAATAAGCAGCAGAATTTTTTTAAATTTAAAAAAAAAACTGGTTATATAATTATTGTTAAAAACTTTGAGAAATTCTGCTATAGCCTCCTATATTTTTTTTTCTCATACTGGCCTTTACTCTAAATTTTTATTTTATTATTTATTATTTATTTTTTTTCAAATTTTTCAGTTCTTCAAAAATTGGATCTGGAAGTTCATCGTATGGCCGAACCCCACTCTACAGTGGCCAGACCCCGATGTGCTCCTCAAGGACCCCATTATATGGATCAGAAGGTGGCCGTACACCTCATTATGGTGGACAAACACCTCTCCATGAGGGCAGCAGGACACCAATCAGTGGAGGTACAGGTCCATGGGACCCTGCAAATCCTAACACACCATCGAGGTAAGTTATAATACAGTTTGAGTACCCCTTATCCGAAACTCTGAAAACTGATATATTTACAATGAGTGTTATAAGATACGGCTCATAAGTGAATCAGGCTTGATCCATAAATCTAAAAACAATGCTGTGACAAGGGTCAGCCTACAAATGAAATATATATATATAGGCCTGCAAATTCATATTAGATAGACAGAGGTAGAGACGTGATAGCCTTGGGTCCCCGCTGGAACCACATGAAAAGCGCAGCAGTTATCATACCTATATAAAGCCAGGCGTCTCTACATCTCTCTCCCTCTCTATTTAAAAAGTTCATTTCTTGTAATTACTGTCTCTGTATAGCAGCCTCTAATAATGCTTTATTTTTCAGGACAAATGAGTTTGATTATACATTTGAAGACTCTGCTTCCCCTGGTGAATACGGTGCAGTGAGTACCCCTGCCACTCCTGCTTATAATGCTGACACGCCCAGCCCGTTGGGACCTTTCACTCCACAGACACCTGGCACTTACTCGCCATATCAAGGGACACCTTCCCCTTCAGGTTATCAAGGTAAGAATATGACTTTTTAGTGATATAACAAAAGGTGAGAGAAGTAACTTAATCATTGATCACTCCTTTTTCTAAACTTTTAACTGATCACCCCCAATACGGCATGCTGCCAAAAGATGTTAGTCATGTGACAGTTTCTATTGAGTGACTAACCAGAGCTGTTCTCCGTTTTCTTTTCTAGCCACCCCAAGTCCTGCTGGTTATGTGGGTACACCCAGTCCTTCTGGGTACCAAGCATCTCCTTCGCCTCCTGGTTATGCTGCCACCCCATCACCATCGACTTATAGCCCGATGACACCTGTAGCGCCCTATACACCACAAACACCTGGTGCGGCCATGGACCAAGCTATGAGTGATTGGCATACGTCGGATATCGAAGTACGAATCAAGGACACCCACGATGACATTGCCCTCATTCACCAAACGGGGGTTATACGAACCGTGACCGTAAGTTTCTTTTGTCTTGTCTTTAATTGCTGATGAGTTGAGTTCATTGTGGCCAGAGAATCAAACTGTAATTTAAAAAACAAAAAATCATCTAATTGGAAGTCAATAGCATCCAGAACAACATACATCGAGTGGATACTGATGTTCATTGCTCAAAATGCCCTGACAAGAAAATGTTGACTTCATCTATTTGCAGTAAAACAAGAGGACAGTCATAAACTACAAATTCAGACCTCCACTGGTGTAAAAGAAAATTTCTTCTCGGCAAGGGTAGCAAACGCATGGAAAAGTGAAAAGACGGTCACATCTAAGAATATTTTAAAAAATCATCTTTATTCAGATATCGGTCATACCAAATTTAACTACCATTTTTCTTAAAGTTTAAACCCAGCCCAACTAAACTGAAGTTGGCTTAATGACGCAAGTATCTGCTGTCAAAAAAGCCTATTTCAAGTACATTCAAGTACTAATTGAAATGGCAATCATGACGTTTCCTGTTTCCATATGGCCGTTGCTTCAGCTCCTGCTGATAGCAGCAAATTTAAAGTCAAAGAAGCAGACGACAATTTCAACATTTTTCCACTTTCTGAAGTGAAAATGGCTGTGTCTACATGTATTGTACCAATGCAAGTCAACAGAAATTTTTTATCTGAACTGGACATTAATTTCAACACTAACCCTTTCCCTAAAAACACTAGCACTAACCCTAACTTATCCTTTGTTCATTTGTATTTATCTAGCTTTTACTTGAATAAAAAAAAAAAAACCTAGTCTCTTGAACCACATGAAATTGCCCGATATCAGTAGACCATTTAAAAAATAAGGGGGGAAAAAACTGAAAATGCTGTACTGAGGAATCGGCAGCAGCAGAGGACTTCAGTCAATTCCTCTATCAGCAACAGCTGAAGTTGCAGCCATTTGGAAACAGGAAAGGTAATGATAGCCATTGAAACTAACAGTAAACAAAACTGTAGTAACACCAAAATAAATTTATAATCTTTAACTTTATTAATAGAATAAATGAATTCCTATGTCTTTCCCATTTTCCTTAACTTTCCCCAAATTATGATCGTTTACAAACATTCTCCCCCTTAGACTGCTCTAGGGAAGAGAGGATGTTCAAATGGCCACTGTAGGGAGGGAGGATGTTAAAGTCATCACATATTTTGTTTGATAGGGTTTCACAAATCTTTTGAGAAATCTTTCAATAGAAATGAATAAAATGCTCTCTTATTATTTTCAGGGTGGTATGTGCAACATTTTCATCCCAGATGAGGATCGAGTCGTGAGTGTAACCAGTATGAATTTGGAACCAATTCCTCCTGTGGTCGGAGAAAAGGTAAGTGAAATTACTGTTTCGGTTTTTTTTCTGTCTCTGAATATTTCTGTGTGTATAACATGAAAGATTTTGCAGTCAAATCTGAGCGTAAATAGAGGTTGTGCTATACTCGAATGTACACGTTTTTATAAGTTACCAAAATTAAGACCATTTGACTTACACCACCCTCACTAAGAAATATATTTGACTTACACGGCTCACTAATTGTGAAAATGAATTGAATTTAGACAAAAACATATGATGATAATAATAATAATAATAAATGTATTTATAGAAAGCGTCCTTTCTCGGGAACCTTAATACTTAAGTCCCCACTTGACCAAAGTGCTTGAAAACATGTGCAACCAATTGCAGTAAAAAATATAAGGCCTATTAAAGAAGAGCAAGAAAAAAGTACAACTTGTCAATAAAGTTTTTTTTTTTTTTTTACAAAACACGGGGCACGAGCTGCAGTTACAAAGTGTATTTATTTACTGAGTTCATATAATTATAAAAGTCTCAAAATAAGAAAGTTTGTTTTTATTTAAAGCTTGCTAATGTATGTATGTTCCAGATATCATAGGGTAATTGATTCCAAAGTCTGGGTGCTATATAGCTGAAACTCCTGTGCCCATGAGTCATATTCATAAAGACTTCTAAAGTCTAAGTTCTAAAATCAAACCATCTAAATATCGGATGTTAATAAGAGCACAAAGTTCATAAGACATTTGAATACTGTAATTAAAATTTGTAATGGAAATACTATGCCCGCCAGCAAAAGAACTTGGCTCCTGCATTTATGGCAGTTCCTCCTGCCTATGCTAAATAGGTTGACTCAACCTGTGTAGCTGACTGGAGCTGAGTTCTTTTGCTAGCGGGGTGCATAGCATTTCCATTACACTCCCCCTTGATCTCCTGATCATAACACCAGCATGAGGATGGGGGCCTTCTCTGCCTGGTGTTTCTCCGTGGGATGGGATCAACCCCATTAATATAACGCTCATCACCGATCTCATCACTTCCTTCGTGGGCATCACAGAATGTGGTCAAATCATTGCATCATCAATGTGTTGATGAAAACATCAACACTATTGTTCCCAGACAGGGTCGAATGGCCTTAACATGATGTGGCATTCCATCGACCTCTATAGATTGTGGGCTGATAACACCAGTGACCCTCCCAGATCCATATTCGTACGTACAGCGGTTTTGAGGCCTTTTTACCCAGACAATGTCCCCCACTGTGTGCACTTTGGGTCCTGGTGCAGTCAACACATCAAACGCTAAATTATGTCTGAATAAAATGGTATGAAAAGTTTTTTTCAATGCCTTAAAATTAAACCCACCAAAATTTCTTCAACAAACAATTATTCACTGCAGCCAAACACTTCATTATGTACTAACTGTTCTGCTCAATTCAGGATGGTGGAGTTAAGTGATTTGCATAAATTTAAACTCTACCACCTATAATAAATTTTAAAAGGATTACAATCATATACATTAAAGTATTTTAGCCTACTTAAAGCGGATTTTAGACTGCTTTTAGAGTCTCTGTACTTGATGTAGGGATCAATATTCTATTGTTACCAAGTAACAAACTGAACCCTCCAATGGTTAATGAATTATTCATATATCTATACCTATAAACGCTATGGTTTGTGGCTTTGCAATGCTCAAAACATGTCCCACTCAGTTTTTTGAGAATTTAATCTCTATAATTAAAAATCTTCCCAAAATAAAAAAGCATTTAATTTTAATTAACTGGATTTTGAAATAAATATTTCTTTCTTTTTACTAGAAATGTAGTGAAAAATACATTTGCTTTTAACGTGTGTCTGTTACATGTAAAATCACTTTAATTGTAAAGTGAGTGTTGGTCAATTTTCCTTACCCACAAGTGATGAATTCCCACATCAATTAACATGCTTCTATAGGACAACTAAATCTGGATGACCAAAAAAGAGAAAACCTCCTATTATCCATAATGTATAAATATATTCGCAGTATTAAAATACTGTCCTATGACGGGTAATATTCTACTACATAAAGCCTTGTTGGCTGGGGCCTAGAATACACCGACTGCATCCTCTGCAGAGAGGTAAGACCCCCCTCCCCCCCCAAAAAAAAATGGGCAGTTGATCTGGCTGGCTATATATGTATCATGCCAACATGCTGCACCAATGGAGCTAGAGGGCTGAAAATTTAAACATTTACTTGTCTAGAAAAAATGTTTTATTTTTTCAAAATTCCACCCCAAAATAGGTTTTTAGTGGGGAGGTGGGCAATTTACTATGTAAATTTATGCTAATTGGTCCCTAGTTTGTGTCTGGTTGTATTCACGCTTGTCTTTTGAAAATTCAGACTTTTTAGTGTCCAACAAAAAGCAAGAGAAGTAACTTATTCATTGATCACCCCCAACACGGCCTGCTGCCAAATCTTTGATTGAAAATGTTTTTTTTTCTTTCTTTTTTTCCTAGGCTAAAGTTATATCTGGTGAAGATCGCGAGGCAATTGGAAACGTGGTCAGCATTGACGGAGACGATGGTGTCATAATGTTCGAGCCTGATTCTGTGAGAATTTTCCCGATCCGTTTTCTATGCAAAGTGCCATCGAGCCAAGTTAAAGGCTCCTCTTCATGAGAGCAGCCGATCGTCTTGACCAAAGAAAGACCAATTTTGTATCATTTTATTTTATTTTATTTTTTTCAAATTATATAAAATACCACCTCTGTCCCGTAATAGTTGTTACATTTGCATATACATTTCATACACTAAACGTAGCAACTATTATGGGACAGAGGTAGTACATTTCCTTTTTTTTTTTCTTTTTTTTTTTCTTTTTTTTTTCCCCTCTCTCCCAAAAACAGTCCTTTTTGAGGAAGTTTTTTTTTTTTCCTTTTTTTTTCTTCTTTGTCCCTCTCTCCCACTCAGGGTTGCCAAATTGGGTTACATGGGGAAATAACCCAAACTTTATCCCAGAGACTTACCCAACACAGGCAATGGAATAGTGTTGACCCTATTACAATGCCTGTGTTGGGTAAGTCTCGGAGCTAAAACTTGAATTATCTCCCTTTGTAGCCCAATCTGGCAACCCTGCATCCACTGCCCAATTGTCACCAAATTCACTTTTTGTTAAAAAATTAAAGAATTGACACTTAAACATGGCCAAAAAAAAATCAGTTGTGTTTTTTTTGTTGTTTTTTTTTTCAGCCCTCATGGCTGAAACCAGGTTTGCCAGCAGGTGATAATCCAAGCTTTATCCCAGAGACTTACCCAACACAGGCATTGGGATAGCGTTGAATTTGAAAATCAGGAGGCTAGTATCCAGACTTGCTCGATTTCCAAATTCAACATGATTCCAATGCCTGTGTTGGATAAATCTCTGAGATAAAGCTCAGATTATCTCTCCCTATGGCCAAATCTGGCAACCCTGCTTTATGGCTGAAACATTCTTTCAGGCCATTTTATTTTATTTTATTTTATTTTTTTTTCATTCTTGACTAAGAATGATCACTGTGACCCGACAACTCAGTGTCTGTGTCTGTGTCTGTGTGTGTGTGTGTGTGTGTGTGTGTGTGTAATATATATATATATATATATATTCGGCAACTTCAGGACAGTGTTGTTGTCAAACTCCTACTCTTGTTGTTGACTTTATTTTCCTATCCTAACAACAATTAACATTCAGACTAAAAAAGTGAAATTTAAATGATGAGAAGGGAAAAGGGAGACAGATTCTATTCCTATGTCATCGAGAGGGAGAAAATGCAAAGGTATGATAGTTTATCAGTTACTATGATACCAAGATCCTTTTCATCATTTACAATGTCTAGTATATTTCTGTTCATACAGTAATTGTAACACGGATTTCTATTTCCTACGTGTAACACCTTACAATTATCTTCATTAAAAGCTAATAACCATTATCTTGACCGTAGCATTAATTTATCTAGGTCCTTCTGTGCTCTTACTTGGTTAACCAACAACTTGACTGAGTGGTACAATTTTGTATCATCTGCAAAGATTTTACATTTTATAGATATTGTATCTGGTAGATCATTAATAAATATTAAGAATAGTACTGGTCCAAGCACTGACCCCTGTGGCACACCGCCACTCAGATTTAGAACCATTCACGCACTCTGTTTCCTACCCCCGCAGGAAGGTTTCCAGCCAACAAGTTAGTTTGCCAGCTATGCCACATCTTTGCAATTTGTAGATCAGTCTACAATGAGGAACCGCGTCAAAGGCTTTTTTGAAATCTAGATATCAAAAGGAACACCCTCATCATACAACTTAGTCCACTCTTTGAGTGTAGTAAATAGATTCATTAGACAATATCTTCCCCCTCTAAAGCCATGTTGTTCATCACACAATATACCCTTATTCTCAATGAATTTAACTATTCCTTTCTTCCCAAGTTTCTCACAGATCTCACACTTTTGCGAGGTCGAACTCGCTGGTCTATAATTACCAGTTACAGCTTTGTCACCCTTTTTAAATATAGGTGTGACATTCGCCATTTTCCATATTTCTGGAAGTTCATCCTGGTCTAAAGATTGCCTCAGGATACAGAACAGTGGGAGATAAGATGAAGGTAAAAACTAGTAAAATTTGATTAAAATGTGTTACAATTACTTCAATAATAATAATAAAGATATCATTTATTACTTCTTTCTTTAATCTTTTTGCCTTCTTCAGGATCAAACTCCACACTGCTGTCTTGTTTTCCACACATTTTAGCTTACTGTTTTGTTATAGTCCTTTACTAATTTAAAACTACCATATATTTCAATGGATAAGACGACCCTTGAAACATGGGGGTGTCCTATAAGCCAGACAAAAAAACCGTGATGAAATTAGGGTCTGAAGGTCACCTTATCTGCCGAAATATACAGCAAATAAATTCTCCCATTTTATAAGAAAAAGACTGAAAGCAAATTTTATTATAAATGGATTCTGCTTACAAATTATGTTGAAAACGTGTTGATTGCTTATCCCTACCAACATCATAGAGACACTGTTTTTAAAGTTGAATCATGCAGTGTTTTTGCTTGGGTTCAAGATCTACCAAAGAACAACAATTCATTAGAAGGGTGACTTTGAGCCTCTCAAGTATCATTGGGATCTAACCCCCCCCCCCCCAACACGTGCTGTCAAAAATGACGGCATATACCATATTTTACCATGTATAATACGCACCCCCGATTGAGCTTCAATTTTGAATGCATTATCCTGTGTATACAATTATGTATAAAAAATATATGGCCGTCACGATAACTGCCCAATGCACCATTTTCTTGAGAAAATCTGATTAAATCTTTGACAAACTTGTTTTTAAATTTCCTTTTGAGGCTTGAACACTGCATTAGGATTCTGATGCATATTGCATTAATGAATCTTAAGTACTTACAAATATCATCATCATCATCATCATC
>VCCN01006239.1:1309704-1320534 GCA_006491835.1 Architeuthis dux
TTAATATCGAGTGAGCGAGGGTGTACAACTTTACAATTTATAGTCAGGACCGCCTTCCCTACATTGTACCGAAAGAGCTTTTATTGTCTGCTGCTTTTTACAGACACTAAAATATTTTTGCGCTTTTGTGCATCCGTAGTCGATTTCGACAATGGTCAAAAGTTATGAGGACACAAAACAAAAGAATGCAAAAAATACACCTAAATCACTGTATTACAACTTCAAGATTAAGATTCACTTTAGTTAACCTAGTTGAAAAAATAGAAAAATATTTTTTTTCGTCAGTAATTTTGGGTGCTTTTAATCCACTAGGGCAGTGCCCGTTCCAAATGAGCCGGATTTTATGCTGTGTGGATAAGCCTGCAATAATTGTCATGTAAAATAATTTTAAGGTGATAATTGCACCGTGGTATATTGCAATCGAGGCGAGTAATCCGTGAAGGTAAAAGAAGAATAAGTCAGAGTGTAATTTCGGGCTAAAAAACCTCAAACTGAATTAGAAGCAAAATAGATGTATTCTCAGCGAAAAGCAACCACGATGGGTCATTTAGATAGAGAGAAGCAGTACTGAAGAGATAGCAGTAATTACGTCTAGAAAGGAATATGGGGTTCCGTGTAGAATCACATCTAAATGGTGAAATCAATTAAGTAAAAAGGGATTTCTACGTGCGTAAGTGACACACGGACCTAGCACCGTAAAGCGGTTCCGAAAGTGAGGTGGCGTGAGACGATTTCCCTCTGTATTTATAGTATTTATGTATTTATAGCAGAAACAGAGGGGAGTGACGTCAGCCGGAGCTAGAGGCTTACGCCTGTTTCGTATTTCTATAGGTCCACTCATTCCGGTCCGCATTCAAAACTAGTTTCACCGATTCCGTTTTCT
Source organism: Architeuthis dux (assembly GCA_006491835.1). Classification (NCBI taxonomy): domain Eukaryota; kingdom Metazoa; phylum Mollusca; class Cephalopoda; order Oegopsida; family Architeuthidae; genus Architeuthis; species Architeuthis dux. Next base: position 1,310,588 of record VCCN01006239.1, read on the forward strand.
ATTGCTTTCTGTGGTTACGGCCAAATCGCGTTGGACAGACCGGTTCTCGTCGTATGATCAGTTAAGCAACGTCGAGCCTGGTCAGTGTCTAGATGGGTGACCATCTGGGAATAGCCGGTGCCGTAAGCAGCTGGGGATAATGTAGAGAGTCACCGGTGACGATCTCTACACTACCCTCAATAACGTTGGCAGTCAGACCGGTCCTCTCCTACCCCACCAACCCTGGCCTGGCTACGAGCGACCAGAAATGAATGAATTGCATTTATTCCCGCCAGCCTTACATATAATTGATTTCGATTCCCAAGACGATTGCCAATTTAGATGTGTTTTTTTCTTCAATCTTTCAAATTTGGAAGTCACGCCCCAAATCGAAAAATGAAAAAATAAACATCTAAATTGGCAACACAGGACGCCCAACTTTAATTCTCAACAACGGATAGGAAATTAAAAAAATAAATAGAAAAAAACCCATCTAAATTGGCAACACAGGCCAAAACTCGAACTCGTTTGGCTGTTTCCGTAGTAAACTTTACGCCACTCTGCACTTCCACCTGACCATTCCTTTCTACCTTTATTCCTGCAAGCACTAAATGTAATTAATTTCGGTCCCCAAGACGAGAAATCCAATTTCTTCCGTCCCTGTTTACCCTAAAGAGACAAAACTCATTTCGCAACTTCCAAATTTTCATTCATAAATAATAACATCTTAATAGAAATTCAGTTCTTCACTATTTAAAATTGAATTTTAAGAAAAAGCCACACAAATTGAGCGGCGCAAATAAACGTTGCAACAATTACTCTAACTACAATTGGGAAATCTCTGTCTGTGTGTATGCACCGCGATTACTCGATAACTGACGATGGTACGAAGTTGACACTCGCCAGATATGTTAGTCATCAGACAAGGCATGCAGTGTTGAGTTTGAAGTTTTTTGGAATAGCGGTTCTCGGAAAATCTAATAAATAGATAGATTAAAGATCTTTTATCTAAAATCATAGATCTAAATTTGCTTGATAATTATGGCAGTCTGCTCCACGCCGTAAAGTCTGGCCCCTTCCAAACATGCCCCTTTGCAAAGGGAAATGGCCTAGTATTTAAAAGCCTTGATTGATCTTTACATTTGGCACTTTTAGATGACAAAACGAACGAGGTACAGGTGGCCTAACGGTTAGCGGCATGGAGAATGGAACCGGCGAACCGATTTCAAACCCTGGCTGTGACAGTTTGCGTTCACTTCTATATCTGTGATATTTACATACCATTTGTGTGTGTGTAAAAGATTGAAGGGTTTTTGACATCTACACACCAATTGTGTGTGTGTAAAAGATCTACGAGTCTTTGGTATTTACATACCATGTGTGTGTGTTTACACACTGGAGGGTTTTTGACATTTACATATCATTCGTGTGTGTATAAAAGAATGAAGGCTTTTTGACATTTACATACCATTTGTGTGTGTAAAAGATTGAAGGGTTTTTGACATTTACACACCATTTGTGTGTGTGTGAAAGATTAAATAGATTTTGACATTTACATACCATTGTGTGTGTGTGCAATATTGAAGGATATTTGACATTTACACACCATTTGAGCGTATTTAAAAGATTGAAGTGTTTTGACATTTACATACCTTTTGTGCGTGTGAAAAAGATTGAAGGATTTTTACATTTACACACCATTTGTGCGTGTGTAAACGATTGTAGGCTTTTTGACATTTGCATACCATTTGTGTGTGTAAATGATTGAATGGTCTGTGACATTTACATACCATTTGTGTGTGTAAAAGATTTCAGCGTTTTTGACATTTACATACCATTTGTGTGTGTAAAAGATTGAATGGTATTTGATATTTACAGACCATCTTTGTGTGTGTAAATTATTGTAACAAATTGCAAGGTTTAAATGGCCTCCATTTTGTCTCTACAATGGGACAACACTAGAGTGTCCCCTTCCAAGTCACATGCCTGGGCGAAGCGTATGGAGTATTCCCCGTCGTCAGAATCCCCCCTTGACCTCGCAGAAAGCAGGGAGCGTATCAGCTGCGTTGTAAGAGCTGTCGGAAGGGCGTCACTTAATGGTTTGGAATCAGATTTGCCTTACCAAAGGCTAGAGAGTCCAACCTTTCCTGCTATTTTACTTATTTTAGCTAGGAGGAGAAGAGATGAATTCATGCCTTTCCCAAGGGGATTAATGCGAAGTGAACTTAAACAGCCTCGACCGGAATATGAACTCGGGTCGCCGATTCTATTGTCCGCGCCGTTAACGCTACGCCCCTTCCAAATTACACCTCATTATTTATTTATTTAAATAAACAACTTTAGATATAATGGAATGGCATCGGGTATTATTTAAACAGTTTCTTTTTTCGATGAAAGACATCAACTTTAATCTTAAAGAAGAGTGGATTCTTGGTGAATTATTTGGATTGTGCATATCATCGCCCCAACAAATGTGTGCAGAAACAGAAAATGTGAGACGTGAAGTCACATGAGCAGACCAGCAAGGACTCGTGATATCACGTGACTTGCAGCCGTGTCTCGTAGCAATTCAAATAAGCGTTAAAATGGCTGCACTCTAGCCGAGTTCAAACTCCGGTTGGGACAGTTTGTGTTCAGTTCGTACTAATGCCCTTGGGAAAGACACGAATCCACCTCTCCTACTCCCAGCTTTGGGTAAATAGTAGAGCAGTCTAGCCTCTCTAGCCATGGTTGGCAACCAGTCTAAGAGACAGACAAATCTGATCCCAAACCAGCCTGAAGAGGGACGGGTTCCCTCAGGCCATCCCGCCCTTGACACACTCATGATGAATATCATCTGTGGTGGTGCCCCAACGACCCTGCACTGGGTCACGCGATTGGTAAAGGTAAAGACACAAGTATTTGTTCTTCCTTTCTGGTGAGCTGGTTTTGAATTCAGTGTTTTCCTACTCCTCAACAGGTTGCCTCCCAAGGCTAGAGATCCCAGTTAGCCCTGCTATGTTACACATAGCTGGGACATGCGTGAAGAAGAAATCGATTCATGCCTTTCCTAAGGGCATTGATGCAAAGTGAACAGAAACAGCTGCGCTCGGATTTTGAACTCGGCTCTGCTAATTCTGCAGTCCACGCCGTTAACTTTAGTAACCCCCCCCCCCCCGACCTTACTCCTACCCACTTTTCGTTGAGTAGATTAAAGTGGCGTCAGGTCACTTTAAATAACTTAAATATCGTTGCACTATGTGTAATATCATAAAGTTATAGGAATCGATTGCAACCCCTTTGTTAGAAACCGTCAAGGAAAACTGTCACAAAAACTGTCAACATAGGTTTCTTCATTTTTTTTGTTTTTTGACCCCCCCCCACCAAATAGGTTTTTAGTGGGGGGGGGGTTCCATTTGCAATGTAAGTTTATGCTAAATTGATCACTAGTTTATGTTTAGCAGCATTCATGCTTGTTCTTTGAAAATTCAGTGATCACTGCCCAACAAAATTGCGAGAGAAGTAACTTATTCATTAATCACCCCTTTTTCCAATTTGTTTAATTGATCACTCCCAACACGGCAGGCTGCCAAAAGACATTGGTCACGTGTGGTTTCTATTGAGTGATTAACCAGACCTGTTAATCTATTTTTCATTTTTTAGAAAACGTTCAAGAAGTGGTTCAACCAACAATCGACCATTCTAAAATAATACAATAGGTCTGGTTGGTCACTCATTAAAACCCGTCACTTGACCAACGTTGTACGAGAACCGGCGTGGTCGTAACATATCCGTAGTTAAGAGGGTTAACGTTGTTTTCTATTTTGAGAAAAGCCAGATTGGATGTGTGAATTACAGTGATAGAGCCTTTCAGAGAAATGAAATGTCCTTGCCTTACAGAAGGTCGTTCAGATTTCACAATTGAAATTAATTCAATAATAATTGGCATCGAAGGATAAAATGGTTACAATGGAATTGAATTACCTACTTGTAATAGTCATAATCTATTAGAAACCCTGAGCCAGATCTGTCACCAAAACTGTCAACAGAGGTTCCTTGAGTTGTTAAGCTGATCTGGCTGGCTGGCTGACTGGTTATGTATGTATCACGCGTATAGGCCGCACCAATGAAGCTATAGGGAAACCAAAACTATCTACATAGACCAACATTGGTTTCTTCAGTTTTTAAGTGGGTCTGTCTGTCTGGCTGTCTATGAATGTGTCACCCGTACAGGCTACACCAATGGAGCAAGAGGGCTGAAAATCTCAAAATCTACACCATATGTTTGTTTTTGAAAATTCTAGGTAGGTTTTTATTGGGGGTTCAATTTGCAATGCTAAACTGATCCCTGAATTTGTGTTCGGCATCATGCACGCTTGTTTCTTTTGAAAATTCAGACTTTTTTTAGTGATCAATGCCCAACAAAATACGATCACCCCTTTTTCGAATGTTTTAATTGATCACTCCCAACACGGCATTCTGCCCAAAGACGTTGGTCATGCGACGATTTCTATTGAGTGACTAACCAGACCGGTTTCCTTCGTTTTTCTGTTCTATTAATTCGATTTTAGTCTTAATTTAAAAAAATCTTGTGCGGAATAGCGAAAAAAAGCATTATGTCCGTTATGGACATTCGTAGAATCGTTCATAAGATTAGGTCTTAGAAAAATGAAATTGAATTCATTATTCATTGTTCGGTAGTCTTACAAACACACACACACACACACACACACACACACACACACACACACACACACACACACACACACACACATGCAAGCATCATCATCAGCATCATCATTAGAACCACCAGCAGCAACAGCAGCAACCTTTTAACGTCCGTCGATAGACATAGACCCTCCCCAAGATTCGCCAGATCTCTCGATCGTGGGCGTCGCGGCGCCAATATCTCAGGTAACTGTCGAAGTCGTCACGACATCTTATTTTCTGCCGGCGACAATTTCGCATATAATCTCTGGGGATCCGCGTAAGCATACACACACACACAACAATACACGTACAGGGCAGAGATACACACACACACACACAACTCACACACACACACACATACATAATTGTAGGTTGAACATTTCCATCAGTTTCTACTTTTCTGATTTCAAAATAAAAGATTACTTCAACAGTTCTGGTTAGTCAATCAGTAGAAACCGACATGTGACCAATGTCATTAGGTACCATGCCGTGTTGAGGGTGATCAATTAAAAATGGTGGAAAAGGGTGATCAATGAAAAGATCACAGCTCTCGCCTTGAATACTAAAAACGTTCGAATTTACAAAATACAAGCGTGAACGCTGCCGGACATAAACAAGGACATATATGCTACACAAATAGTCTACAAAAATAAATATAATAAACAAGACTGGCTGTTGCAGGGTCAAGCTCCACTCCAACTTCTATTCCGACTGAAGATGGTTACTGCAACGTTTGTATTGTATATATATAAATAACAAAAATATACATTTTTTGTATGAATGTATTTATTTATTAGAATTGCGTATCTGTATGATAAATTTCCGTTAATATCTAAGATTTGTTAATTTAGCTCAGTCAATGAGACGGCCTCCTGGTAATCAATTGATCGTGAGTTCAAATCACGCTAGGGAAATGTGGATTTTACATATCCGTTCGCCGTTAGTTTTGGTGAGGATTGTTCTCGTTCCTGTTGTTTCTGTTCTTTTTACAGTAGGAAAACAAAGTCAACTCCAGACTTTGTACTGGAGTTTGACAATACCTGAAATATATTTACATTTATAGCATATACAGTGAGGCGAAACAAGTATTTGGACACTTACAAAATATTTATTTAATATACTTCCGATGCTCACACTTACTTTAAATTCACACATGTGATGTATTTTGATATAAAACTAAGAATTACTAAGGAAAAAAATACACATTTCCAAACATACAATGCAGAATAAATTACAAAATGCGTTTAATAATATTTCAGTATTTAGATTCGGTAAATAAAATGGTGAATACAGGTTTTGGGTCTAAGTAGAAATTGTGTAGACTTTTAACAATCTTTAGTAGTTAGGTTCGGTAAATAAAATGGTGAATACGGTGAATAAGTGTGTGAATATATTGAACGAAAATAAGGAGAATGCGTCTGTTTATGTGTGTTTGTGTGTGTGTGTATGGATGTATAATCGTGCGTATATATATTCATAAAAGTGTGTGTGCCTATATGTATGTAAATATATAATTGTATGGGGGAATAATTGTGTGTGCGCATAAAGATATTTGCTTTTGTGTGAACGTATGCGAATTTGGGATGAATGGAGGTCACAGGTTAAGTGGGCAAAACAAACCCCTCCGGGTTTTCAGGGCGGCATTTTGCCTGAGTTGTTTGCTAGTCGTAAACAAGGAAAGAAATTGAGAAAGAAAAGGACACAAAAGGGATGAATAAACAGGTGGAATTAATTATAATTGAATGCGTATGTATCGAACGCGGAAGGAGAAAGACAAATAATAATTGTACGGTGAGGGAAAGGAAGAGGTAGGAATAGATAGGTAAATCCCAGAGGGACAAGACAGAAAGAAAGAAGAAAAGAAATAAAGCCAGTAGTGTATGCAGATTTTTAGGGAGTGACGTTGATTTCGGCTTCCGGCAACCTGTCGTAAAGGTCGGGCTTGCTCGGATCGAAGTCAAGCAGCCATGTTTTCCTCTCTCTTTTTTGGCGGCTATGTTTTTTAGCCTTTCTCTCACTCTCCATACTGACTACAATTATGTTCTGAAAAGACGGTACGAATGTACTTTGATGTGTTGATATTTTGGTCAGCGACAAATAAACTTCACAAAAGCGTTGATCTTCTTTTGGACTCAATTTACAAATGCAGAACCCCCTAAGAGTCCATATGTTCTCAGTGAATCTGATGCTATTGAGCTGCAGGATATTGCAAGTGACCTCCTGTGATTTAACATCCATCTTGCACAGTACCATTATTCTAAACCTATTTATCGATCTTTTCTAAACTTTCAGCTTTATTTGGTGGAGCGTTTATCTCAAGTGAAACTGAATCGCTAACCCTTGTCATTAAAGCTGATTCAACAATAAATAGACCACCCAAATCTTGTGAAACTGCCTTTGCTCACATCATATGATCGACCGAGTTATAATATATATATATAATATATATTATCGACCACAGCATGTTTCTAGTAGTTCATGCAGTAATGAAATATTCATTAGGGAGCCAATAATTCCTAAGAAGCGGATCATCATATGAAAGTTTTCTAACCGGCATACTACATCCAAATACTTTGACTGTGGGATCACTACCGCTTTCGGCCAAAGGGGCTGAACAAATGTAAGGGGACATTGAGTTCAAAACCGCTGATTGATTTTGAATAAATAACAAAGTAGAGTAGATGCAACTCTTATCTGTGAACAACTATAAACAGAAATGTAGTTTATGACTGGCAACGGTAATCACTCCGAGAAACAGATTGCATTAATCCCGACCAACTGGAGATCGATCATAGACAGAAATATTGTTTCTGAATGGCCGGGGTAATCACCTTATGAAACAGAGTAAATAAATCCCGACCAACTGGAGATCATTTATAGACAGAAATGTAGTTTCTAACTAGGTTAGGGTAATCACACTGAGAAAGAGAGTGCATGAATCCCGACCAACAGGAGATCAATTATACTCAGATATGTATCTTCTGACTGGACTGGGTAATCACCTTGAGAAAGATTGTCAGCATGAACACCGCCCAACTGGAAAGCAATCATAGACAGAAATGTAGTTACTGATTGGCCAGGGTAATCAAATTGAGAAACAATGCACGAATCCCGACCAACTGAAGATATTTTAGTCAGAAATGTAGTTTCTGACTTGCCAGGTTAATCAACTTGAGAAACAATGCATGCATCCCGACCAACTGGAGATCAATTATAGGCAGACATGTATTTTCTGACTGGCCAGGGTAATCACCTTGAGAAAAAGAGTGCATGCATCCCTACCAACTGGGGATCAATCATAGACAGAAATGTAATCACCTTGAGAAAGCTTGACTGCATGAATTCCGAACAGAGATCAATTATAGGCAGACATTTGGTTTCTGACAGGCCAGGATAATCACTTTGAGAAAGAGTGTGCATGAACCCCGACCAACGGGAGATCAATTATACTCAGATATGTGTTTTCTGACTGCCCGGGGTAATCACCTTAAGAAAGCTTGTCAGCATGAACACCGCCAAACTGGAGATCAATCATAGACATAAACATAGTTTCAGACTGGCCAGGTGAGAAAGAGTGTGCATGAATCGCGACCAACTGGAGATCCATTATAGGCAGAAATGTATCTTCCGAGGGTAATCACCTTGTGAAACAGACTCTATTGATCCCGACCAACTGGAGATCAATTACAGCCCGAAATATAGTTTCTGGCAGTCCAGGGTAATCACCCCGATAAATCGAGTGCATTAATCCCCACTAACTGGAGATCAATCACAGACAGAAATCTAGTAGCCATGGTAATCACCTTGGGAAACATAGTGTGGGAAACTGCGTGGATCTCGACTAACTGGAGATCAATCAGAGGCAGAAATATAGTTTCTGACTAGCCAGGATAATCACCTTGGGAAACCTTGACTGCATCAATCCCGACCAACTGGATATCAATTATATGCGGAAATGTAGTTTCTGGCAGTCCCGGGCAATCAGCTTGAGAAACAGGGTGCATGAATCCCCACTAACTGGAGAGCAATCATAGACAGACATCTAGTTTCTGACATGCCAGGGTAATCACGTTGTGAAAGAATGTGCATACACCCGACCAACTGACCAATTATAGTCAGAAATGTCGTTCTGTCTGGCCAGGGTAATCAGCTTGAGAAGCAGACTGCATGAATCCCGTCCAACAGGAGATCAATCATAGGCAGAAATGTAGTTTCTAACAGTCCAGTTAATCACATTGAGAAACAGACTCTATGAATCCCGACCAACCTGAGATCAACTATATGTAGAAATCTAGTTTCTGACTGTCCAGGGTAATTACCTCAATAACAGAGTGCATGAATCCAGACCAACTGGAGATCAATTATTGTCAGAAATGTAGTTTCTGTCTGGCCAGGTCAATCACCTTGAGAAACGGACTGCTTGAATCCAGACCAACTGGAGATCAATTATAGGCAGAAATGCACTTTCTGACTGTCCAGGGTAATCACCTTGGGAAACAGAGTTCGGGAAACCCGACTAACTGGAGATCAATCAAAGAGAGAAATGTAGTTTCTCTCTGGCCAGGCCTACACATTGGAAACAGAATGTGTGAATCTCGACTTACTGGAGATCAATCATAGACAGAAATGTAGTTTCTGACTGGCCAGAATAATCACCTTGGGAATGCTTGATTGCATCGATCCCGACTAACCGGACATCAATTATAGGCAGAAATGTAGTTTCTGACTTGCCAGGGTAATCACCTTGAGAAACAGACGGCATGAATCCCGACCAATTGGAAATCAATTATTGACAGAAATGTAGTTTCTGAATGGCCATGTAATCACCTTGGGTAACAGACGGCATGAATCCCGTCCAACGGGAGATCAATTATAGAGAGAGATGTAGTTTCTGATTGGCCAGGGTAATCACCTTGAGAAACAGACGGCATGAATCCCGACCAACAGGAGATCAATTATAGAGAGAGATGTAGTTTCTGATTGGCCAGGGTAATCACCTTGAGAAACAGACAGCATTAATCTCGACCAACTAGGACGATCTGCACGTAATCTTCCAACCATAACAATGACGTGACATGCCATGTCCCTTTACCGATGTTTACCATGTGTTTAACATCAGTCTCAGCTGATGGCTGCTACTGATACTATAATTGCGACATATAAGTTTGGAAGGGCGAGGGGGAAAGGCGAGCGGAGAATAGAAAGTTAGGTAATTCAATAAGAGTTTAGAAAGGAAGATGAGTTGATGGTTACTTACGATATTTTATCATATTATTATA
>VCCN01006239.1:1511651-1530355 GCA_006491835.1 Architeuthis dux
ACCCCTCAAATTATGATTTTACACCAATATAGTGGAGTAAAAGATATTATGTAACTTTCACTTTCACTTTGGTTTCTTGATAAAGTTTAATTTTTGATACCACATCAAATCTGAAATCAGTTAGATGACCAAATACCTAAAGATTTAGCAACAAATGTATATACGTGGAAAGGACAGTGGCTCTGAAGGCTGAGCTAGCTGAATTCTCAAATACGGCGGCATCGATGCTATATTAGGAATCAGCATCCAAAGTTACCCCACAATTGCTATAATGTCATTAGCAATTAAATTAGTGTTGACCAGTGTTACTTTTAGATAGAACTTTTTTCATTTAATTTCGTTATGAGTTAATTAGTTCAGGTTAATTAGATTAATTATATTGATCTGACACCGTTAAATACCCAAACTAATCACTCATAAACTGTTTGGAGAATTTAAATGAAATTGTAGACGCCAAATGAAATATTCCCTTTAAGACCTGTTAGTGTGATGATGATGATGATGATGATGATGATGATGATGATGATGATGATGATGATGATGATGATGATGATGATGATGATGATGATCACTGCTTGGCCTGTTCCTTTTCATTTGGTAAGAAACTGAAAGAAAGTGTCTACAAGATGTAAAAGGATGACAAGAAGCTTCGTTGTACTATAAAAAGAATATGGGTTTAATGAAATAAAAAAATAAGTGATTACATTCAGTAGAAGGATTATATATATATATATTATGTCTCTTAAGAGAACGAATAGATCTGTAGTATTCTACGTAAAGCAAAGTTCAAAAAGAATTCTCTTTCAGTATAAAGAATGTTCCGTAAAGGTGTTTGAAGATCCAAGTGGAAAAAGTATTCCTTTGGTAAAAAGTGTGTGAAAATGGAAGAACAAAACTTAGTTAAGTTTTCCGTAACGCAAAAGGTGTTAGAATTATTGTGTAGATGTATGTGAGACAGTGCTTATGATCTTGGACAATTCTGGCGTGAATTCTACTAACTGAGAATGGGAATTGACAAAGAATCGAATTGTGATTGTCTTCTTATAGTAATGGGTGCGTGGAAGGTGTGGGGCTGGTCGAAATGTTGTCTTTTTCATATGGATAATTAGAGGTGAAAAGTAAACTAGCCTTTTCCAGACTGACCGTCTCTACTGAGTATCGAGTTACATTATTTAGGTGTATATGTATTTAGTTATCTGAAAAGCACTCGTTAGTGTGTAGAAATATTTTGATATATTTCTGTAAGTATCTAAACTTGGGTGTGTGTAGATAAAGGTTTAAGAGATTCTGAACTTGGGTGTTCTGCGAAGACATGATTCCATTCAATGACCGAGATCTATCAAAATACATGTATCCATTACAAATCATTCATTCGTTTTTCTCTCTCTTTCTCTTCACTTTTTCCTTCCTGAATTTCTTCTTTAATTTGTTTAGCCTTTAACCACTTTCTTCTTCTTTCTATTTCTTCTTTAATTTACTTTCTTTCATTCGTCACTTTTTCTTTCATCTCGGCTTAATCTATGTCATTCTTCGCTTTCCTTTTTACTTCTCTCCTTCCTACGGTCTTATTTTTTGAAATTTGTCTTTCATTCTTTCTATCCTTTCTTTTAATCTTTCTTTCTTTCTATTCTTCCTTGGTTCTTTTTTCTTCCTTCCTACCTTCCTTTCATCCATGCTTTCTTTTTTTCTTTCTTTCTATATCCTTTTTCTTTCTCTTTTCCATCCTTTCTTTCTTTATTCCTTGCTTTTTTCTTCTTTTCCTTCTTTCTTTCTTTTTTTCTTTCTTTCTTTCTCCTTCATCTATTTTGTTTTTTGCATTCTGCTAATTTCCTCCCACTCTTTTCACCCTCTGCTTGCTTCGTCTTTTTATTTCTTTTCATTCATTCAAGTCCGTAAAGAAATGTTCAACAAGATACCATTCCACCTACCACCCCAAAGAATTCCTCCACCTTTTTTAGATTATTTCAAATTTGAATCTGAAAATAACGGGAACCGCAATGACGCCAAAAGGAATGTTTTAATAGAATTTTGAATTGAATTTATTTCCAGGGATTCAATTATAGCAAAAATAATCATGCAGACATGATTTAATCAATTCGAAATCATCGTCAGTGGTCGAAGACTGAGATAATTGATTTTCAAATATTAGGGCGTATCATAAGTATTATCGTTGTTACGACCTTTACCCCAAAGCTCATATCATGTGCACATGACTCCACTAAATTATTAATATTATTATCAGGGTATATCATAAGTGTTTTCGTTTTTACAGGCCTTTACCCCAAAGCTTATTTCATATACACATCTAAACACTATCTAGGAATCCACTATTATTAATATTATTATCAGGGTGTATCATAGGTATTTTCGTTTTTACAGGCCTTTACTCCAAAGCTTATTTCATATACACATCTAAACACTATCTAGGAATCCACTATTATTAATATTATTATCAGGGAGTATCATAAGTGTTTTCGTTTTTACAGGCCTTTACTACAAAGCTTATTCCATGTACACACCTAAAGACTAACTATGACTCCACTATTTGTGGCTATAGTTGTTTTCCAGTCTCCAGCAACAAAAAACACGAAAAACCCTGCTTAGAGCTGCAGAAATAAGACAACACACTACACTCTAGGAGGTATCCAGAGGCCTAGGAGAAAGTGAACTACCAAAGATCCAGTGTCATCGCAAATGTCGCAGTAAATTCACTATGAAAAAGATCCTTGAAGCCATTACAAGGCGGACTATACAATGTACTGATGTTGAGGATAAATATACTGGTACAAGAAGATCATTTAGAGATGCACCAAGTACTTCACGAGTATATGAAAGAGTGGGTATCTTCTGTAACAGATCAAGCAAATACTTGCCAGGAACACATACACGAGAAAGTCTCCCACAGTGTTTGGACTTAAGAGCTGGTGCCAGGTTTCGTGAAGTAGCTACTAGGAAACCTGATGAAAAGATTCTTGTAGAATTGAGTTGAGACCTTGTTACAGCAGAGGGGCATTACCACAAATCATGCTATAGACTTTGCACAAAAAAGAGACTACAACCACATTTAGTATGATTGAAAAACATTCAGAGGATGGGAAAGCAGTGGAACAAGCATATGAGCAGATCATCATGTACATCAGGAATGATCTTTTGCCACATACTGATGTTCCCCTATTGAGGGACTTCACATCAAAGCATGAAAAATTCCTGAAATCTCTTAGCATTGCACAAGTTAAACTATCAACCAAAAAACACATCCGCCGAAAGTTGGAGAGTGAGTTTACTGGATCACTATACTTTGTCTGTTATGAAAAGGATAAGGTTCTTGTCTATCCAGACAGTTTGTCAATTGGAGCTCTTGCCAAACAAGTCCACAAGTTAAAACAGGACCTCAAGGCTGCAAGACCTGCCACAGAAGAAGATGTCATCATAAAAGCAGCCATGCGGTTGAGAAACAGCATCAATACGCAAGATGTACACCAAACATGGCCACCTGGCACGGAAAGTGCATTATTCCTGAACCGGTCACTAAATTCCTGAGGACACTGCTGACTGGCGAGAATAAGTGTGTCAATACCTCACCAAGAGTCCAACGCCGTGTAACTTCATTTGGCAGTAATCTGGTATTTGCTGTCACAACTGGCAGGAGCAAGCCGCCTAAGCATGTATTTCTCCCCATTGCCATTAAGTCTTTGACATGAAACAATAAACTGATACAAATCATGAATAGACTTGGCCACAACTGGAAGTAATTGACATAGCATTGTGTCGTCAGAAGCAAATGAAAATACAGTGTTTCGCATATGCTCATCCCCATGTGTTTACAACATAGGCCGACTTGAAGAGACACTCAGGTACATCCTATAGAGTGAATGGCATTGCTGTCCAACTGAAAGGTGACGGACCTTTACCACATACAATAACTAAATCAAAGAAGAGAAGCATCTATCTTAACTACTCCCAACTTATAATGTTGGACAGAGAGTTTGACCACCTTGAGACTGTAGACACTGATACAACAAATGTAAGCAAGAAGGCAAAGCACAAGAATCTTATCTGGCTCCTTGCAGCTGCTGAAAATCTGACCATGAATAGCTGGACAGGATTTAGTATCCAGATCCGCAATGGAATCACAGTGGTCCAGGACACAGTCACTTACCTACGTACTATCAATGCAGGTGCTGTTACGCAAGAGATTCCAGGATGCAGGACTCAGTGACCTTTGTGAGGAGGCGGGCATTCCAGCAGAAGGCTCTGTGGCCGGGTCATGCAGGGTCGAAAATATAACAGATGTGTTAGATTGCACAAGTTTGTGTATGAAGCCCTGCTACGGCTTGTATGGAAAGGCTTCCTTACATGGATGGAACAAAACCAGGTAGGAGAGTTTCACCACAGAGAAAGCCTTTAAGTCTATTGAGAGGTTCAAAAGTGAGGCTTACCAGGAATTGCTGCAGTAGTTCAGAGGCCAGAGCAGATGTTGGTACTATCTGAGGTGGCCAAAACAATGTTTGTATTTTTGTCTTCCTATATGTCTTTAGTTTATATGCTGGTATGATATCCCTGCCTATCTTGTAGCTTAATGATAGTAATCACTCTTTAAACAAACTTACCCGAATATAAAACTAGAAAGCACCCAGAGAGCGAATACCTTTGCCAACGGAAGTAATTTGAATGAATGAATGTTTGGCCGCCTTGGGTGGTACCAATTTCTGAAAATACCAGTGTTGACTCCTGGACTATATTATTGATATTATTATCAGAGTGTATCAAAACTAGTTTCGTTTTTACAGACCTTTACTCTAAAGCTTTTTACATATCTAAAGACTAACTATGATCAATCAACCATCAATCAAAACTGTCACCCAAAACTGTCACCATCAGTTTTTAAGTTGGTCTAGCTTGCTGGCTATATATGTATGTATCACACGTACAGGCAGCACCAATAGAGCTTGAGGGATGAAAATTTACACATTTACTCCTTATTATGTCTAGAAAAAACGGTATTCTTATTTTGAAAATGCTCCCCCTAAGTAGGCTTTAAGTGGGGGATCAACTTGCAATGTAACTGTATGCTAAATTTGTCCCTTAGTTTGTATCCGGCATGATTCAATCTTGTTTTTTTGAAAATTCAGACTGTTTTAGTGACCACTACCCAACTAAAGACGAGAGAAGTAACTTATTCATTGATTACCCCTTGTTCCAATGTTTAATTAGACATGCTGCCAAAAGATGTTGGTCACGTTAGTGTTTCTATTGAGTGACTAACTAGATCTGTTAATAATAATAATATTATTATATATATCAAAGTTCTTCAAACCCTTTTTGATCACGGGCCAGTTTAATGCAATAACCTGACCACATGAACTCAATAGAACTAAATAGTGGGGCAGCTTAGCCAAATAATTGTGCATTTTGTGATTATGATTAATGCATATAATTTGGTACACTTATAGCCAAAGGCATTCCAAGAGAATTTTGATATTGAGCTATCATGAATTTTCAATATGTCGCCCATGGCAAACTTTTTAAAAATGGTTGCCAGCGTCAAGTGTTTTCAGATATTCAGCAATGGATATAATATGATATTGAGGATATAATTAGTTGAATTTTGTACCATACATAGTTCTTGATAATTGCTATTTGGATAATACATGCAAGTCATAGACCATTCAAGATAGAGGCCATGGCTGGTATGAAAATTGTAATTGCAATAAAGTTGTGTAGACTAGTCAGATATGGATGATCTCGGTGTCAAATCATACATTTTTTATGTTGCAGCATTTGAATTTGGATCTTTAGAAATGCCCAGAAGCTTCCTTCTACCTCACAATCCAAGACAAATAAGTGATAACAATAATTGCTCAAAGCTAGGGTCTATCGAGGGAAGGTTTATTCAGCACCCCCTCACAGTAACAGAGGGCTGTATAGTCTAAGGCAGCCTTTTTGCACTTACATTGCCTAACACAACCCTTCTTACATTTGCAGGAGACACGTTCATAGCTGGACTGGCTTGCATGTAGTAGGCTTGTCCAGAAGGATTCATAGTATCCCTCAGATGTCCTTGGCCAGCCCCATCTAGATGGAGAAGGTAGTTCTGGTGTGGATATTAGCAGGATAATAAACCTCTCGATAGT
This sequence comes from Architeuthis dux, assembly GCA_006491835.1. Taxonomy (NCBI): domain Eukaryota; kingdom Metazoa; phylum Mollusca; class Cephalopoda; order Oegopsida; family Architeuthidae; genus Architeuthis; species Architeuthis dux. The sequence goes on from VCCN01006239.1 coordinate 1,517,786, forward strand.
GGCCATAACCTCCTGTGGTATGTCATCCGGGACAGAAGATTGTTTCAACAAGGCATGTGTAAGCTCTGGATAGACAGTGCATACATCCCACGCAGTCTTTTTCTCGTGGCCTACACAGCTTGAGACATTGTCACAGACCATCAATGCATGGAACAATGGAAGTGCATGTGCCTTCTCAGTGCTGCTACGTATCGAAAACCACCCAGTTCCAAATGCCAACCAAAGCTCATCTTCTGGACCGTGTCACTGCAGCAGCTATCACCACAACATCAGTATCAACAGTTTGAATCATGGCCATTTCTTGCTGCATGTGCCACATGTAATACCATGCGACTATCGCCCCCTCGTGAGTACTTGGAGCAATTAAAGAAAGATCTGGAAGTAGTTGCTTGCCGAGGACTTCCACATCATCTGTGACAACCAGCTGTTTATCCTCCTTCACAAACCACCTGAGCAGAACATCTGAGAATAAGGTGAACAACTCAGTACCATTGATGTCAACTCTGAGAAAGTTTTGCCAATTCAGTATGTATGCCTTGCTTAAATGCACAACCAACGAAGGCTAGGGAATAATTCTAACATCCAGGGCATTCGCTCTAACTTCACTACGATGTATTAGAAAGATGTGTAATCGCTTCAAACAGTTTTGGCTGTGGACTATCAGAACGTACAAAAGGAAAAGGCTTTTCACACGATGTAAAATAGAAACGTAGAGCGAATGGCCTGTATGTGAGAATTATTCCCTAGACTTTGTTGGTTGTTTCAAAGTCGGCAAGCATAGAAAATTAGCATATGGCCCCGAGAAGGCACGTGCACTTCCACTGTTCCATGCATTGACGGTCTGTGACACTGTCTCAAGCTTTGTTGGCCACGAGAAAAAGACTGCGTGGGGTGAATGCACTCTCTATCCAGAGCTTACACACGCCCAGTTGAAACAATCAGAATAGATAATTCAATACTTTTTTCTATTATCTGCCTCAATAAGAAACTGCAATATAACAAAATGGCCCTGACATTTACCATATTACAAAATATTTCTAAGGGGGGGGGGGCTTATAGCGTTTACCGAATTTTCTAACACCAAATTTTTTGACCACCGTCTTGTCCGAGAGGGTTTTGTTCTTGGAGGCATTTTTCCTAGGATCTTTCTGTTTGAACCCCATTTGGTGTAAGTGTGGAATTATGAGAAAAGGAATAATGAAGTGTGCTCAGTTAATACAGCTAATGTCTATACATTTGAGAAGAGTCATTAACATACCACCTTTTGTTTGGACAATTTAAACTCTTCTTCTCATATTTGATGTTGTCAACACAACGTTTCGGCCGATTCATTCTATGGCCCTCCTAAAGAGAGTCGTAGAATGAATAGGCCGAAACGTTGTGACTACATCGAAGATGAGAAGAAGAGTTGAAATTGTCTGAACAAAAGTTGGTATGGCTAGCTAAGTGTAGTGATGACCAGCATCCACAAATCAACTGGCCTTGTGCCATACTTTTCTGGCTGTAAATTTGTAGTATTATTTTCCTGTTTCTACCTGCGTTTGAGTGTTTCTCTTTCAGTAATAAGGGAAATGTTAGGTAGTTAAATAAGAGGGCAGAAAGAGAGAGAACGGGAAAGAAAGTTAGGTTGTGTAGTGAGAGTAGGAAGAGAGAGGGTAGAAAAGACAATTAGATTGTTCAAGAAGAGGGTAGGAAGTGTGAGGGAAGAAAAGTAAGTCGAGTAGTTTAATGAGAGGATAGGAACAGAAAGGACAGAAAAGAAAGTTAGGTTTTTTAATAAGAGGGTATGGAGGGAAAAGGGAGAAAAGGTTAGGTAGTTTAATAAGAGGGTAGGAAGGGAGAGGGGTGAAAAGAAAGTTAGGTAATTGAATAAGATTGTAGGAAAGGAGAGGGAAGAAAATACAGTTAGGTAATTTAATAAGAGGGTGGGAAGGGAGAGGAGAGAACAGAGTTAGGTAATTTGATAAGAGGGTTGGAAGAGAGAAGAGAAAGTTAGTTTTATAAGACAGTAGGAAGGGAGAAGGAAAAAAAAGTAAATTAGGTAGTTTAATACGATGGTAGGAAGAGATAGGGTACACAAGAAAGTTACATCGTTTAATAAGAGGGTAGGAAGGGAGAGGGGGAATGAGTTAGGTAGTTTACTGACGGGGTGAAAGAAGAGCAGACGTATAAAATAATGGATAGTTGTCAACACCTGTGAAATTTACATGGGTTCAGCTGTTGAATAATGAAACCAAATCCTTCCCTGAATAGTGAAGTGAATGACGCCACTTCGGGTGCTTGTCGCCTCCAAGTCTATTTTAGCCGAGACAAGAGAAACTTGTGATATGGGAAGGCCGGACAGGACACGGCTGATGCCGTGGCCAGCGTAATGGCACTAAGCTAGATAACCATCCATCCCTAAAGGCGCTCTTCAAGCAGTGAGGTACGAAAGTCCACTCCCTCAACAAAGAGGTCGAAAGATAAATAAACAGCATCAAGCATCGAACAGATTATCGCAGTAAATCCTAATCCATCCCTTCTTTTTCAAATACAGAGACCACAAAAGATTACGCATTGGATCATCTTGTAAGTATTTGAAGCTTTATCTTATTAATTAACTTGAATAAATAGTAAGAAACCCGGTCTTTTCGATGACCGCTTCATATTCGATTGTACTTAAATCATACGACCTTTGTCCCATAATAGTTGTTACGTTTTGCATATAGAAACTTATATATAAATGTAAAAACTATTATGGGACAGTATTTTATTCATCTATTCACGCACTTTATTGTTTATATCGTTGTATTCCACTTTGGATAACTTAATTAAATATAATTTGTTGGCGATATTTTAATAATTCGATCGGTAAGTTTGTAATTTTCTTTTCTTCTTGTGGTGTTTAATTATTGTAGTTATTTCGTAGTTTTCCCAAAGAAATTAGCGAAATTGATACCCAGAACAAAAGAAAATATTCGGCCATTTTTTGCTACGGAAGACCTACGGAATATCTTCTTTGGAAACTGGTTTCTTTATAGAAAAGATGGGGGGGGGAGATATTCTCATTCTTTTAAGAAAAGATTTTTTGTATAATCGTATGAATAAATTCGAGCGAAACAAATCTTATTACTTTTTTATGTAATTTTATATTAACGTTACTTTTGAATTTGTTTTCTTTTTAATTTAATTTTATAAAAAGTTTTAATGAATTTTGATCAAATTAAAACTACCTATTTTTTGTAAAAGAAAAAGTACATACGTAGTTTTAACTATTTTTACAAAATATAAATAAATATATTTTCTATAGCTGTGAGAAGGGTCATTAATATTCAAATGGTTCTTTCGACGATTGAACTCCTTCAACCCGATGTGGCTTCCACTTCTCAACAAACCTAAAAACCGACAAGACAAAGACACAAAAACACCCGGGCCATGTGCTATACACTTCTGTTTAACCCATCACACTCGGATTTTACACCTGAAGGCCGAAGAATGGATCGGCCGAAACGTCGTGTTTACAGCACAAATAACAAGGAGTTCACTCGTCCGAAGAAACATTTGAATAAATACATATGTTTTAATATGATAAATATATTTAAATAATTTCGATGCCAAAAAAAAAATGTCTTCATAAAAGCAGGAGATATTTACGCGTATGGTCTTCCGTAGCAAAAATCGCCAATGGTGGAAATTTGTGTTTACATTTGTAAACTGCCAAAAGAACCCAGAAAATCCATTGCAAAAATTTTCAGTGCCAAATTTAACCCGTATTTTAAAAAATCTCGGTTAAGATTTCGTTTTCTTTTAACCTCGTAGTTCTTGAAGAAAATTTTCTTTACCTTCCATGTTAATAAATGAAATGGTCAGTATTGGGAACTCTAAGAGGAAATCTTTAAAAGAATTTAAGCTATTACGTATAAAGTATGGCAAGCCAATGTGTGATATGGCAATGCTGGGCTGATAAAAGTACTTTTTATTCTTCTTTGTTTAAATTCACGCGGATTTATCTAAATGAAGTGTTTTCCATTATTGATAACGATGTGTAATTTTATCATGTTCTGTGATTATTGTAATGTTATTTTTTTTTAATGATGACGAGACAATATTTTATAATGAGATGTCCATAGGTATTATAAATAAATTAATGAAATTTAATTAAACTTTTGGTATTTTTTCCTTGATTACTGAATTTATTTATGAAAAAATTATTTTTTTACATAAAGCCACCCACCTCTTTATTTAATTCTCAAATATCAATTTGAAACGTGTGTATATTTTTAAGAAGATTAATCCCTGAATAATTAAATTGGATTAAATAAACCAGTTTGATTATTTTTCTAAAATTAGCCAAGTGAGGATAATTAATGCCCTGAATCCTAAAATTCAAAATTAATATAAACTTAAATATTACTTTGTTTAACTTTTTAGTTTTATTTGTTAAAATATATTGTAGACATGTCTTATAAAATGTTCACTTTAAAAAATTTAAAAAAAAAAAGCATTCAGTCTATTTTCAAAAATCTTCTTTCAATATTAGAATCTTGTTACAGGTGTTCTCCATTATAACATGTTTAACTTGTTTAAACTGAACCACAATAATAGCAGTGGTGTGTATGGGACATATTCAAGGGCGGGTGATAGACGTAAGATGGTAAACCGTCTATACATTCCCTTATATAACTATATGACCCAGTTTCCCGTCTCATTGGTGGTCTCAAGGAAATGGGTAGCACAAAAGAGAGTATAACTGTAAACAAAACGAGTAGCACTGAAAGTGTTACTTAATTGTTTTTACACAGTTGGTTTGCCCACGTAAGTCAAATATATTTCTTGGGAGTGGTGTCACCTCTGTCATCAAATGGGCTTACAGTGTTGTAAAATAACACTCAGCATGAAATATTGGGCTTACGGGTTCAAATGTAAATTCTGTTTTTATTCATGGTTTTCTGGATGAGTGGGCAATAATATAGGTAAGAATGTTGGGGTCCACCACCCACTCGCCTTATATCACGTTATGTTGGGAACTACCTGTAGTAGAAAGGTCTCTTTAAAACAGGAGAACACGACACCGGAAAACAAACTATACACCAACGTTCTTGGCGCAGCAAAACATGAGCGGGAAGGCTGGATGTTCCGACAGCACCATCACATGCAGTCACTTCAGCTGTGGCTGGGCAGGGGTCTCCGGTTCGATCTTGTGGTCGGTACCGTTGTTACACCCCTTAATGCTCGTGCAGTAAAAAATGATGGCATATATAAAATTCATATTTCGTTATGTCCTTATTATTATTAGAATGTTTTAACATGTGACTGAGAATTGATGAGTATGTATATCAGTTGATGCTGATATAAAGGTTTCCTACGTTGACTACTGAAATGTTGTTAAAATAATTCATTTCATTTTTGCAGTTGGTTTGCCTTGCAAGTCAAATATATTTCTTAGTGTGCCATCATACAATAAAGCATGGTGTGTAACAGACAAAAAATAAATATACAAATACACATACACCTGGCATATTATTAATTGTAGATATTAGCTACTGTTTTGGCAGAGATGATAAACATTGTCCATTATCTCCCATAATAAAATAGATTGAAATGAGAGTGAATAAACTGTATGGTGGTTAAAATTGTTATAATTACTCTTAATGTTTTCAAGCAGTATTTTTAGTGTCCTTGGTCCCAAAAACTCGTTACAGGATTTTCTGTCTTCTGTACTATGTCGTTAGAGTGCTTAGAAGAGAGGCATTGACTACCATTTTTAAAGTCTTTAGTATGACTCGACCATGGATTGAACCCACAACCTACCGTACTGGAGGCAAGCACTCTACCACTGGGCCACATCTATACTTCAGTTGTCACATGAGATGTGCATAAATCTTTACAGGTTTTCATCATCTATAGGCAAGGAAACGTTACCCAATACCTAACTTGGCCTTTGAACTGTGTTGACAGCTAACAGACACCTGCTGTAATCAAATCTATTTTTCACTATATTTTAAGTAAAAAGTGACAACTACACTGAATGGTGGAGAAGGCTTTCCAAAAAATCGCTTCCAAACTTCCATGTATGGCACCTTTCTCCTGCCATTTGGTCATCAGCATCCCTCACATACATATGTAATCAAATACTTCTATATTAGCTACATCTGCTAAATGCAGCAGTATCCATATGTCTTGCAGCTCACAAGGTCAGGCAGACCACTGCATAGTTGACGCTTCTCTTGGGATGGCGATGGTAACATCTCTCCTCCTCCGTCACCATAGACAGTCTAAGTTATTGTACGCCACTTTGGCCTTTACTATCCTCGACATCACCTCTTAAGAGGCTCCAACAGAAGATATAATCTCACTGCGGAGGTACCTAAAGCTTTGAACAGCTTCCTTGTGGTATTCCGTCCTGGGTCAATACTGGCTGTGGGACATTCCACACCTTGCAGGAGAACTTTGTTTTGTAGAGCTTCAACCCAGAGGTTGCTGCACAATCAGTTACCCAATCTATCATGCATTGCTGGCTTGAGGCATCCTCAGCAAGAACTGTAATGTAGTCTGCAAATTTGAGGTCCTTTACAAATACGGTCTGGACCTCACCATCTGCGGATTTGCGGTTTCACTTATCCGCGGTTGGCCCAATTTAGATGTTTTTGGTTTCATCTAGATGTCTGAAATTTAACAAAATATGTCATATTTTTATTTAATTTACAGTAATAAAAAAGTAATATTTTTGATAAAGTAAATGTTGATTAAAGTCACATTCATTTTATATGTATATCTGGAGAATATAGATGTTTCTAGGCTCAACTTTAGATGTAAAGCTGAAAATAAATTTGGCAACACTGCTAATATATATGGTTTGCTATTATCCTTGGATTTCACCATCCGCGGAAGGGCTTAGAATCTATCTACCATGGATGCTACTGTATACTGTTCTCCAATTCATTTCCCTCCGTGATGTCCTCCAGTGCACAAGACAGCAAGGCATCCATGCAGAAGTTGAATTGGATGATTGATGCCCCGTCCCCATGTCTAACATAATCAAGCTTGTCCAAATGGGGTCAAATGCAGTTTTCCCCACATTCCGACAGTGTTCTTGATCACAACCTGCACTTGAGGAAGGCTGTAGAGTACAATGGCCAAAAAGATCTATGTGTAATAATAAAATTCAGACAGAAAAAGGAATCTGTATAAAAAAATTGGATGCACATGAGCCTATTAGAAAAAGTGAATTGATATAATCAAAATAGTTAGAAACTGTCAACCAAAACTGTCACCATAGGTTTTTTCAGTTTTCAAGTTGGTCTGGCTGGCTATGTATGTATCTATCATATGTACAGGCCACACCAATGGAGCTAGAGGGATGAAATTTTTTAACATTTACTCCTTATTATGTCTAGAGAAAAGTGTTTTATTGTTTTTTAACCCCCCCCCCGTTCAATTTGCAATCTAAGTTTATGCTAAATCTTTTGAAAATTCAGACTTTTATGGTGGGAGAAGTAACTTATTCATTGATCACCGCTTTTTCCAATTTTTTAATTGATCACTCCTAACATAGCGTGCAGCCAAAAGACGTTGGCCACACAACAGTTTCTATTGAGTGACTAACCAGACCTGTATCTTGAAGTAATTTTAAGCTTAATTTTATTTTTTTTGTTACAGATGTTTCAACTTAAAAACTGTTTGGGGAATTTGAAAGGATCGTCATTTTCCTGGTGACCTGAAATAAAGAACCTACAGAAAAAGAACTAATATATAGAACATGAAGTTATACAAGTTTTTGTAATAACCAGTAGTCTCCTTTGCCTTTGTATTGACGGATATATTTTGGCTTTTCACGCCAATTTCAAATATTCCCCAGAAAATTGGATGTCTGTTGTCTAATATTTCTATTTTAAAAAGAAACTTGAAAACTATCACTGGAGAAAAAAACGTATTTTTGTGACATGTGTTTTTATAAATTCATTGCATACGCAAAAGCATACTGGAAAGAAAACGTATTCTTGTGACTTGTGTGTCTCTTCCTTTTTGGTAGACACTGTAGCACACACTGTAGAGAAATAATGTGTAGAGTGTGTGGAACTTCTTTTACTCAAACGTCAATTTTAGGGAAATATTTGTAAAACACAAAGACAAACCATATACTTGTGAATTGGGTGACTCTTCTTTGCCACTGAAGTCAAGTTTGAAGCAATATATGCTATCACAAACTGGAAAGAAAGATATTCATCTATAGCGTGTAGATTTTCATTTCGTAAAATATTTTGTGAATCTGAGTATGTCATCAGTTTTTTCATGACCTCAAAAAAGGAAAATATGGAAGAATACTCAGGAAAAAAAATTTCTTTTGAATCTTGTGAACCTGAATTGGCTAACAGTTCAAATTTGAAAAAACGCCTAAAAACACATACTGGAGAGAGACCATATTCATGTGAAGTGTGTGGCTCTTCCTTTATGCAGAAATCAGATTTGGTGGTGCATATACGAACACACACTGGAGAGAAACCATATCCTTGTGAAGTGTGTGGAACATCTTTTTCACGGAAGTCACATTTGGTGGCGCATATGCGAACACACACTGGAGAGAAACCATTTTCTTGTGAAGTGTGTGACTCTTCCTTTTCAAGGAAGTCATATTTGGTTGGGCATATGCGGACTCACACTGGAGAGAAACCATATTCTTGTGAAGTGTGTGACGCTTCCTTTTCACAGAGGGCACATTTGTTGGGGCATATGCGAACACACACTGGAGAAAAGCCATATTCCTGTCAAGTATGTGACTCTTCCTTTACATATAAATCAGATTTGGTTGTGCATACGCGAACACACACTGGAGAGAAACCATATTCTTGTGAAGTGTGTGACTCTTCTTTTTCACAGAAGTCACATTTGATTGAGCATATGCGAACACATACTGGAGAGAAGCCATATTCTTGTGGAGTATGTGGCTCTTCCTTTTCAAAGAAGTCCCATTTAGTCGGGCATATGCGAACGCACACTGGAGAGAAGCCATATTCTTGTGAAGTGTGTGGCTCTTCCTTTTCACAGAGATCACATTTGACGGGGCACATGCAAACACATGCTGGAAAAAAATGATATTTATCTTCAGTATGTATTTTTCTGTCTTTCCTGTATATTAGCAGTATTCAATAAAATCTTTATCTTTTATAAGACTTTCAAAAACATTTTTATTTGCAAATCTATCATGCATGCAAACATAGTTCCATGTTTTCAGGAAAAGACATCTGGAAAGGAATAAATATATTTTGTTTCTCATAATAGATGCTAAATATTAGAAACCATCAACCAAAACTGTTAACATAGGTTTCTTTAGTTTTTAAGTGATTCTGGTTGGCTGTCCAATTGTCATGTGTACAGGCTGCACCAATATACCACAACCCGGATGAATTTCTCTGGCACCAGTGATACAGGGAATGTACCTTAGAAAAATATCCAACACCTTAAAGTGTTTTTTTTAATGAATTAAATTAAAATAAAAGTATCTAAATTAGAAATGAAATAAAAATGATTAAAATTTGTATGAAAGTATTGTCAATTAATAAATTGTTTTGTATTAAAATAAATTATTATTATTATATAGTTTGTTTGCTTTGTAGTTTTTTAATAAATCTTTAGTGTTTAGTCTTCCTGCAAAGTACTGAAAGTTTGTTATGGTCCATGTGTTCGCTGCATTTATAAAACTTCATTCTGTAAACCTGAAGTCAGTTAAGATGGATCCACGAGTTCGTTAAAGCCAAGACCAAGGTGGATTGGAAACATTTGTGAAGAACAAAATGTTGTATTATTAATTTTGACTAGTGTTCATCTTCATCTTAATTTTTAGTTGCTTTTTATCACAACTGGACGAGGTTGCAAGATTGCAAATAAATAAATTTCAAAATTTCACTGCTCTATTGGAACCAGTGATGGAAATATGTTTTGGGAACTAGGTATATGTATCAGACTCATTCTGGCTGTTTGCCGTTGGTCACTCCACAACAGATATCGCCCTGCCCATGTTGTGTAAAAGATCAATGTTTGGAGTGTCTGCATATATGCACACAGGTTGTGGGGCCTCCTTCAAGTCAGAACAACTCAAACAATTCTTACAGGAATGAAGAGTGACTGTAAGCTGGACAATACTCTACTACCCCCAGGGTAATGGACAATACAAAAGGTATAACAGGCTTATTTGGAAAACTATACAATTGGCTGCCACGAACCGCAAATGTTCAATTGACCATTGGGAAAGTCTCCTCCCTGTATGCCATCCAGTCTCTATTATACACGGCAACCAACACTACCCCATGCAAGAGGTTTCTACCCTTCCAGCAATTAAACTCAGCTGGACTTCACTTCCTTCGCGGATCTCTCAACCCAGTACAGTTCTTCTGAGACGCCATGTTCACTACAGCAAACACAATCCTTTGGTGAATGAGGTTGAGCTAATTGAGGCAAACCCGCAAGATGCGATTGTCTGTCACCAGGATGGAAGGGAATCTACTGTCTCCCTCAGGGATCTGGCCTCTGTTGGAGAGGAACTAGAACCTGGCACTGCCCTTCGGTCCCGCGATCCCCCTGGAAGATCACCTTGTTGATGTTGCTCCCGATACATCACCTACAGACCTCTCGGATACGTCACTTTTAGACCTCTCGGAATAGTCAAGGTCAGAACCTCTACCAACACGAGAGGACCCTGATGAGAGATCGGTACCTCAGAAGTGTGCCCACCCAGACACTGATTCTGATGCTCCATCTTCGGGCTCTAAGCAGCCTACGTCCCGATGGAGGTACTTCAGGTCGAAGCTGGATAGGCAGGCCAGCTAGGATATGCCTCCCGGGCAGGAAGATTCAATGCTGGATCACCAACTACCCAGACGTTCCCAAAGGACACGTAAGGAACTCGGACACCTAAAGGATTTTATTCCCTATGAGTAAATAAATATATGGGGAAGATTGTGGTAATAATTATCTCCACCTATATATATATTGTCCGCCTTTTGGTCTAGTTGGATCGCAGTCTTTGTAGATGCTGAATAAAGCTCCTTGAGTTCCATACAGTCAAGCATTGTTCTTCATTACAATATAAATATATATATATGTCGGTTTCTTAGATAAAAAAAATGTTTTGTTCCACAACACTGACAAATAACATTCAATTCTTGATTGAATAATTATGGCGTTTTATTTATCAAGTTTCTACTAATCTCATTGATAATATAGAAGAGTTGCATCCTTAGCAGGAAATGAATAAATACGTATTATTATAGTTAGATGTTTTTAAAAAAAATTACTTTAGTTTATATTACAAATGCAGCACTTTTTGATTCCTTACTTTGACAGCAGACTTCTGAGTAGTTGCTATTTTTGCTTAAAATACATGGGTTACATTCCAAGAACCTTGCCTGTCTGTGAGATCAGATAGTTTGAGTGACACTGACATAGATTAATGCCTGCTTCTATATAGTGCGATATCAGAATAGATTTTCAGGCAGTTTTATTTTGAAAACTCTCTGCTTACTCACAGAGTGTTACAATTGGCTGTCATGTTTTGACGACTCTGAAAAGAGCCTTGGCCAGCATTTTGTTTTAAAAATATTTTTAGTTTCGCTTGGTGAGAAAAAGAAACTTTCCTCTGTGTCAAGTCAAGGGCTCCTCTATTTCAGGATTTTGCAAAGAGATATTTTTTTCCAAATTTTTTTATTTATTTATTTTTACAAGATGAAGTGTTGTAAATCATTATTAATTTGTGTGCTACTATTTACCTTCATCTCAATTTTTTTTTTGTTTTTGAAAAAAAATTGAGATGAAGATAAATAGTAGTACAGAACTTAATAATAATGATTTTCAATACTTCATCTAGTAAAAATAAATAAATAAAAAAGTAGATTACCGATACCGAACTACCAGTTTATGACAAACATGGTGCAGAATAGATTGGGGTAGGGGATGAGTTTAAAGGTCTGATTTGGACTCGCACTTGCCATTGAGTTCTTGTAGCTCGGTGGTAAGAGTGGTCAGGCATTAACCGAGCCACTCTTCAGCATAGAGTTCGATTCTCACCAGGAACTTATTCACCCATGTTGTTAATTTATTTACTCACTGCCGAAGGGAAACCGAGTTCAGTTGCGATTTTAAAAAAAAAGAAAAAAAAAGCTATACAAATTGGAAAAATGTAGCACGAAAATTAATAATGAGATATTTTTTATTCAACTATTCCTGAATAGATGTTCTCTTAATGATATTCTATTTCGACATCAAAACAATATGATCAGAATAGATGTTCTTTTAAATGATCATTTATTTTTTTTATGAGCTTCTCTTCTGACATCATAGCAGCGGGTAAATACCCCCTTCCTTCCTCTTGCTGTTGTTTAATATAAACGTAATCAACTGACCGACCGACCAAAAAGTCTCTTATAGTGATGTGTTAGACACATTATGAAAAGATTTCTGAATCCACTGCAAAATTTAACCAGTTCTTATCCCATTGCCACTCTTCCACAAAATGTCATTGAGAACTTTTGGAGATATTGTATGGTGTTGATAAATAGTTACGTTGCAGGGGAGAAAAAATATCTGCTCTTGGTGATT
>VCCN01006240.1:65910-77795 GCA_006491835.1 Architeuthis dux
AAGGCCACACGTTTGGGGCACCCAGTGAAGATCGAACTCACCACATTAGTAGTAAGCAGTATCTTTGTGCAGCCGATGAGGATTTCCCCAGGCTTGGTATTGCTACGCGCAAAGGCCCATGATTCGTCCTGTGGTCTCAACAAATCTACCTTTCTAAACCTCTGGGGATCAGTAAGCCCCTGGGCAGCACCTCCCCAAGCCACTTAAAGGGGGCGGTCAGGCTTGCCCTGGCGCCTTTGCAACAATAACTGCAGTGATTTTTGGAACTACCGCATGCGGGACCCTGCGTAAAACTGACCTTGTGTCACACACTGCTCTCATGGCGAAGTTGATTAAATACGCACTACAGTCGTCTGTGTGACTAACTTGCTAACTACTACGCCAAGGCGAGCCTGGGTCTGCGCCCGCCGCTGCTGTGTGTGCTTACACACGCTTGTGACATTCAGTTCGTTATGTGCTCCCCCCTCCGTTCACTCAATCTACATATTCTCTTCTTCCTCCGCTTACCACTTCCCTTGAACTTCCTCCCCTTCTTAGAACTTCCTTTGCAACCACTGCTCGTTTTCTTTTCACAGCGATACGAGATCTTTCTTTATCTCCGCTAATAAAGAGTTCGTATTTATCCGTTAACCTTCGAAAGCAACTCGTCGTTTTGGTTCATTCGGACGAATGTGTTATCGAGGAAAGTGAGAGCAGGAGGCGTCCAGGAGGTCAGGACACTCTCTGTGAGGGCAAAGCACAATTACAGGTTTTTTAAAAAGAAATATCTGTATATAAGTCAGTCTGCTGCAGGGTCAAACACCACTCCTACTTCTATTCCGACTGAAGATGAATTTCAATGCATTTCGATCGTCAAATAACTTAGAGTGCATTTCTATAGTAACGTAATTTATAATGCATTTCAATACTAAAACCATTAAAAATGCATTTACATTAAACATATAATAGCCCTATTCTGTCAGTAACACTTTCCTTAATTCCCGATCACTGACAAACCCGTCTTCATAAATTTCAATGCATTTCTATTATCAAATAACGTATAGTGTATTTCTATAGCAACATAATTTTCAATGCATTTCCAATAATAACAAGCCTGGTCGCTGCAGGGTAAAACTCTACTTCCACTTCTATTCCGACTGAAGAAGATTACCGCAACTTTTGTATTGTGTATATAATAAATAAATTCGTAGGTATATAAGACTTGTTCAATTTAGCTCAGGTAAGAGAATCGCCTTTCAATCACTTGGTCGTGATTTCAAATCACGGTAGGGAAACGTTAATTTTATACATAGGTTTGGTTTAACGTGACGTGATAGACAAACAATGAAGAGTTTACGCCCCTAAATCTGGTGGGGATTATTCTAGTTGTTCTTGTTACGGCGGAAAAACAAAGTCAACTTGGTGTTTGACAAAACCATTTGCAATGCTTTCAAATAGTTCTTCGGACGATTGAACTCCTTCTTGTTGTTTGTGGTGTTAACACGACGTTTCGGCCTTCCTCAGAAGAATCAATCGTCCGAAGAACTATTTTATATAATTTTATATATCGGTTTGGTCTAACGTGACGTGATAGAAAAACCGTGAAGAGTTGATTGTTCTTGTACTTGTTGTTCTTCTTACGGGGGAAAAACAAATCAACTCCAACTTGAATTGGAGTTTGACAAAATAAATTATATAATTAAAAAACCCAAATAATCACAAGTAATCATAGAATAACCTTAAAAGCAAAACATTGTCTAATTACAAGATGGAATAAAATCCTGCTCAAAATCCTGGATTCGTCCCATGAGGGGGGTTGGCTGACCTCGATAAAGATACATGGGAGTAAAAATGGAAGGAGGAGGAAGAGTGGAAGAGAAGATGAGGAAGAAGATGGAGAAATCGGGAAAAGAAAAAGAGAAGAACAAAGAAGTCGGAGAAGGAGGAACAGAGTGTTGCTGAGGAGACTTGCTGTCACTTGACCTTCAGCAAAATTCGCTCGAAAATTGCGTAATACATGTATCCACAAGTAAGTTCGCCCTACGCCATTTCGCTTTTACGAAAAACCAACATTAATACAGGTTTCCCCCGCTATCCGAAATGGCGTGAAGCGAATAAGCAATTATCATTAATTTAGATGGGAAAATCTTTTGGACCTTGAATGTAACAGTTGTACCCACCATAAGTTGGGCACTTGGAACGGTCCAAAATAGTTTTGTAAAGAGGTTAGAAGAATTGGATATCCGAGGAGAAATCGAAACCGTCCAGACGACAGCATTACTAAAGTCAGCAACAGTATTGTTGAGAGCGCTGGAGCATTGAAGAGGCTTGCTGTAACTTGATTTCTAGTGAAAGCCACTATTTCACCAACCGTATCCCAGGTAACATCAACATCCACGCTGTCCAAAAGATCGCCCTACTCGGAACAGCCCACATACTACGTCTAAGTAGAAGAAGGACGAACAAGAAGAAAAGACCCTACACATGAATTATTGAACTAAACGACGACTGTGAGGAAGAGACGAATGAATCAGAAAAGAGGTCACCTTAGTCACTCAATAGAAACATATTTTGGCAATATTCCTTGTTGAAGGTGATCAATTAAAAAAATTGGGAAAAGGGGTGATCAATCATTAAATTACTTTTGTCGCCTTTTGTTGGGCAGTGATCACTAAAAAGTCCGAATTAAAAAAACAGAAACAAGCGTGACCGCTGCCGGACACAAACTAAGGGACCAATTTAGCATAAACTTACATTGCAAATTGACCTCCCCCCACTAAAAATCTATTTTGGTGGAGAACTTTGAAAAAACAAAAAAATCGTTTTTTCTAGACATCATCATCCTCATCCGTTATAAGTCCACTGCTGGACAAAGGCCTTTCCATCCTCCTTCCATGATGACCTAGATTGTGCTAACCTCTGCCACGTCTCACCGGCAAACTTTTCTATCTCATCCCTCCATCTCGTGTCTGGTCTTTTCCTACTGAGTTTATTGTCCCATGGGCACCAATCGGTTAGTCTTTTCCCTCATCTATTGCCATCTCTTCTTGCTAGGTGACCAGCCCATCTCTATTTTTGCTGCTTAATTATTTGTATAATATCCTTCACTCTAGTCCTCCCTCTGATCCATGTTGATCTTTTTCTATCTCTTAGAGTTATCCCTAGCATTGCTCTTTCCACGTCTCTCTGTGCTATTCTAAGTTGGTTTTCAGCTCGTTTTATTAATTTCCATGTTTCGCATCCGTAAGTCATTACTGGTTTTCTAGACATAATAAGGAGTAAATGTTTAAATCATCAGCCCTCTAGCTCCATTGTTGCGGCCTGTACACGTGTTACTTACATACATGAATGCATACATTCATAGCCAGGCAGAACCACTTCAAAATTGTTGACTGTTTTGGTTAACAATTCCTAATATCAAAATTGATTACACAAGACAGAATAATGAAAGACTAATTATGCCAGGCAGAATCACTTAAAAGCTGAAGTAATAAGTATACCTCTACCACTTTTTAATAGAAAGTTAATTGTCTAGCTTCTAAACCAACTAGAGCAAGATTTTATTATTGCTAGTGGAACATTACACAATCAAAACGGATATTGCCAGGGATTATTTATTAGGCACGGTACATACATACATAGACAGTCAGAAGAGAAGATGAAGACAACTACGCAAACTAAGGGACCAATTTAGCATACATTCACAGCAATATGAACTATGAACTATATTCTATAACTTCTGCCAGCCAGCTAGACCAACTTAAAAGCTGAAGAAACCTATGTTGACAGTTTTGGTGACAGTTTTGGTTGACGGTTGCTAATATCTGGTATGCTTCTCGATACATACAAACATAGATAGCCAGTCAGCCAGACCCACTTAAAAACTGAAGAAACCTATCTTGACAGTTTTGGTGACAGTTTTGGTGACAGTTTCTAATAAGAGAAAAATGAAAAAAAATCTGTTGTCGCTGTGTTACAGGTTTTAGAGAAAGAAGGCGATTCCCAAATGACAGAATTCTTTCATCAGCGAAAAGTGCATTTTCTACGCATTGGGGTCTAGGGAAGAGGGGTGTCTCGATTGTTCATGGGCCTGGGAAGTGTGTGGGGTAAATGTGTGTCAAGAATGTACTTGGCAGGTGTAGTTCGAATGATAAATTCATGCGGATCCTTTTTTTCAGTTGGTCAATGCCAAATAATTGATATATGTACGGGTAGGAGGTATGATTAAATGACACATCGATTCTTATATATAGGCCATTACTTACAAGAACTTTAATGACAAACAAATTAATCCTTCATTTTGAGAATAGTCATTATTTTTGCTTTGCACTACTGGAAAAAAACCCAGATAATACTCCCGAAGAAGGCCGTAGAATGGATCAGCCTAAATGTTGCGGGAACCACTGGCAGATGAAAAAGTCGCCCGGAGATGGCTGGAGAATTAATCAACTAAGAACAACTGAAAGAAATGGAGTCACAAATCGGTATTAAATATCTTCAAGTTATAATTATAGCCCTGTGGATAGTTGAATGAAGACTACTATCACTGCTATTGTGATGTCACCTCCTGCCATTTCTGTTCGGGGGCCTGGGTGTATAAATGATCGGCAGTTGAGTGTCGTCAAGTGTGCTCAATTTGGAAATTCAATTTGAAGTTGTTGTGAGTGACACAGATTGGAAGACAGGAGTTACGGTTCAAGTAACCAGAGGTTGTTTGTTACAGTATCAATCAGATAGAAATACGTTCACAGGAAACAAGTGGTGTCCAGTCTACACCGAGACCAGTTCATTACAACCTTCTTCACAGCAATTACATTTACTGTTTGATGGAACCACTATAGCCCCTTATTTTATTCAACTCTGCGCTTTGTTGCAATGACATATTCTATAACAGGGGTCGGCAACCTTTTTGTCTCTGGCCGGATTGCATATTAATGAATGGCCAGTGGGCCAGTTAAATGCCCTAAATATGTTTGAAATATGGGATTTAAATACAATCAATGAATAACGTATGCTAGAAAAAAAATCATTTATGCTTAACCAAGGATGCCAATTAGTAATAAAAAGAACTTGATTTAGTCACAACTTATTTCAATCAAGATATCTTTTGAATCTATAATGAAGACACAAAGAATCTTTAAAATATAAAAAGTAAGATATTGGCTCGCGGGCCAGTCGAAATCCGTTCGCGTGCCGGATGTGGCCCGCGGGTCGTAGGTTGCCTGCCCCTGTTATATAACTTCTTTTAAGCCAGACAATTTCAATATTCATCGCTCTCTGCGCTATGCATTGAAGCAGTATCTAAACAGCATGTTTTTCTTTAATTTCCAGATTTCGATTTATTATGGATTCCTGAGAACGCAGAATAAGAATACAAAAAACAAACCCTGGTCTAGTTAGTTAGTCAATAGAAACCGTCACGTCTTTTGGCAGCATGCCGTGTTGGGGTGATCAATTACAGAATTGGTGAGAAAGGGGTGATCAATGAATAAATTACTTCTCTCGCCGTTTGTTGAAAAAAGAAAGTCCAAATCACTAAGAAAGTCCAAATCTTCAACAAAAAACAAAAAACAATGGACCGATTTAACATAAACTTACATTGTAAATTGAACCCTCCACTAAAAATATATTGGGGTTGGGGGGATTTTCCACGAACAAAAATACGTTTTTTTTGTAGACATAATGAGTAAATATTTGGATTTTCATCCCTCTAGCTCAATTGGTGTAGCTTGTACGCGCGACACACACATAGATAACCAACCACTTAAAGCTGAGGAAACCTATGTTGACAATTTTGGTGAGAGTTTTGGTTGACGCTTGCTGTAAAAACAAAAAGTTACACCTTACGCAAAAGTTGCAGAGATATGTGCACATTGGGCAGATTCTTCGTTATGCACAAGATTAAAGAGCCGCGTCCGTTCTTTTGTTAAAACTTCAGAGGCGCCACAGAAGAGATACAGGAAGTGCTTTAAAAGAACCCTAATCTCTTTGGGATTTGACAACTGCTAGCGGACAAGAGGGGCTGTTGACAGGGAGATATGGTGTCATAAGGCCAAGCATCCCCCCCCTTTGAAGCTAACTTCAGAAATAGAGCTGAAGAGAACAGGCAACACATATATACCGTATATTTCGGCATATAAGCCGAGCTTCAGATAAGACGAGAGCTCAATTTCAGTCAGAATTTCATGGTTTTAGCTCACTGTTCAGCCACTGTTTTTTTTATCCGCCTATAAGATGACACCATTTTTAGGTGTGTTTTTGGATGCTGCAAATGCCGAAATATACGGTATATGATATTCTTCTTCTTTATGTGCCATGTCCCTTCAGGGTGGAGGCGAGTTGATAACTGTTAGTGGAGGGGCTGTTGACAGGGAGATATGGCAATTTCACATTCTTAAACTAACTACAGAAATAGAGCTGAAAACAAATATATACCATATATTTCGGCGTATAAGGCGACCTTCAGATGAGACGAAAGCACAATTTCAGTCAGAATTAGCTCACTGTTTAGCCACTGTTTTTGTTTCCGGCCTATAAGACGACCCCATTTTGGGGGTGTTTTTGGATGCTTCAAGGGTCGTCTTATCCGCCGAAGTATACGGTATATGATAATCTTCTTCTTTATGTGCCATGTCTCTTTAGGACGTAGGCGACCATGGCTCTCCACAGCTTCCTTTCTATTGTCGCTCTCAGCAACACCCGTTCTTCTACGCCTTCCGGTATTCTTTCTGCCATCCATCTGCTCAAACCCTTCAAGTAGGTTACTCTCTGCCTACCTTTGCTCCGTTTGATTTCTATGCGCCCTCGTTAAATTCTACAAGCCTTTCTTCCTTTTCTTTCTTTTAATATATGCGATTAACTAAGTTTTTATTAACACGAATGCTTTGCTTGAATACTCGGTGAGGATTTGAACACGCTAGTATTGGTTTAGCAAGAAACTATGATCAGTACGAATTACGAGGGTAGGGAAGAAAGGAAATCTATTAATAAAAGAGATTTTATTGTTGTCTTTCCCCAAACAAAGGCAATTTTCGCTGAGTCCATTTAGAACAAAACCGTAATCAACTTCTATTATTGTAAATCTAAAAATCGCATTCAGAATAACCAGGAACAATTGAAGAGCTTGGTTCTAAAACGCTATAAACTCCCTTTCAAAAAATATGTTTAATTGAATTAAAAATCGAATAACTGGATTTGAAATTTAAAAAATCTTATTACGACTTTGTTATATTATAGGCAGTCTATAATCTGCTAAATGTAGGAGTGGCCAGGGTCTGTACTTAAAGTCGCAGACAGTCGTACTGTCATGAGGATCTGCGCATGCAGTTGCAGACAGCCACACTATCATGAAAATCTGTGATCAAAGCTACAGGCAGCCATTCTCTCCTGATTCTCCTTTAAAGGATCGGTAGAACTGTATAGCCAACCCAGGCTTTTACCAACTGCGGGATGTTCACGTTCTGTCTAACACATTTCAGCCTTACTGTCGGAACATCACCACAAGGGGGCGACAGACCTCCATAGCTAGCTGTCAGGAGAGGGACACTCCTGTCAAACCTACGACCTATCGGCTCTGCTCCTATCCATGCCACTCCGATGATCTATAGGATGTAACCCGCGGGTTTAAATGGTGGGGTCGACCCTGGGCAAGTCGCACTTCACCTTAAAACTACACTGCTCAGGCTGGAGATTTACTCCGCACATTGGCCCCGCCGTCTATGGTCCAAATGATGTGGAAAACCATCCCAAAAAGCCAATTCATTCAATCATAATATTGTAATAAGATAAAAATTAAAATCCAGAATTTGATTTTTAATTTAATTAAACCCATTTTAAAACAAAATGGCGCTTATTGCGTTTCGGAACCCAGCTCTTCAATTATTTCGCATAAAAAAAGTTGCGCTTGTGGGTTGAACGAGGGCCGGATCATGCTATAGCAAGGGGCTGTACTATATGTTATAAAGAGGCCCTAAATTACAAAAATACGCATAAATACGCATACATCGTTTGCCTGCAAAGTGACTAATTCTTTTCATTTGCTATTTGCTAGATAATACGACACATATGTCTGGCACTTCTCACAAGTACATTTCTATAGTAAAATCACTAGCAATGCATTTATATTAAACATACAATAGCCCTATTCTGTCATTAAGACTTGCATTAATTCCAGACGACTGACAATCCGAGTTTCAATGCATTTCTATCATCAAATAACTTATAGTGTATTTCTATAGCAACATAATTTTCAATGCATTTCTATTAGTAACAAGCCTCTCACTTCTATTCCGACTGAAGAAGATTACTGCAGCTTTTGTATTGTGTATATAATAAATAAATTCGTAGGTATATAAGACTTATTCAATTTAGCTCAGCTGGTAAGAGAAAAACAGCACAGCATTCTTGCAAAATAACCAGCCTTCTACTCACTTGATAAAATCATTAGCAATACACTTCCATTATACATAAAATAGACCTATTTGGATAAGTAATAGTAACGTTTGCATTAATTCCAGACCATTGACCATCCCTTTTTCCTGGTTTTCAATACACAACATACAGACGTGTTCAATACACAACATATCGATGTTGTTGAAAAAGGTTTTAAGAAAATTATTCCAAATTTCAGTGGTTAAACATAACATTTCATTTTTAAGAACTTATGTTACTATGATGATTTATGATGGAGTTGTGGTATAGTCAGTGGGTCAGTAAGAAAATCCAAAAATTGCCTCCATATACAAGTTTCAAATGTGGTCGAAGAAATCAAACGAAAAATCACCCTAGGTTGGCAAACTTTCGGCAGAGCAAGCCCAACCTTCAAAAACAAGAAAATCCCATTAGTTTTAAACAGAAGCGTCTACAGCCATTGTTTCCTCCCGGTAGTCACCCATGGAGCTGAAACACGGAACCTAGCTATAAGATTGGCTCTCAAACCAAGAACCATGCAAATTGCACAGGGGATGATCATGCTCAACATCACATAGACAGATCACAGAACAGCACATTATATTAGAGAACAAACAGGAGTCAGAGATATCATAGAAACCATTAAAAAACTCAAATGGCAATGGGCTGGTCACGTTGCAAGAATGTCAGACAACCCTTGGACATCACGACTCACAACGTGGTTCGCCAAAGATCATATGCGAAATTGTGGCCAGCGAAATATAAGATGGCGTAACGATTTAGACGAGTTAAGAAGGTATTGGCTCCGCGACGCCCACGATCAAGAGATTTGGGGAATGTCTGGAGATCCACGTTATGAGTCGTGATGTCCAGCGGTTGTCTGACAATCCCTGCAACATAACCAGCCCATTGCCATTTGAGTTTTCTAATGGATTCTATGATATCTCTGACTCCTGTTTTTCTCTCTGATGTACTGTGCTGTCTTGTGATCTCTCCATGTGATGTTAACCATGGCCCTCTCCTGTGCACGTTACATGGTTCTTATGGAGACCAAACAATGGATAGGGACTGAATTGTTGAACACGCCCAAGGGTTCTACAAGAACCTCTGTTCTTTCAAACAAGGGCCACAGAACAAAAGACAAGATATACAGGACACGAGTCACCAGTTTGAAAGCTTCCCAGAAGTTACTACGTGGGAGGTAGATCAAACCATCAAAACCATTGATTAATGTTAATTAATTATTGCTTTTTTGTAGGTATTATTTAATGGCTTTTATGATACCTCTTACCCCTGTTTGTTCTCTAATGTAATGTGTAGTCTTGTGATCTCTCCATGTGATGTTAAGCATGACCCTCTCCTGTGCACGTTACTTGGTTCTTATGGTGACCAAAGAATGGATAGGGACTGAATTGTCGAACACTCCCAAGAATTCTACAAGAATCTCTTTTCTTCCAAACAAGGGCCACAGAACAAAGGACAAGATATACAAGACACGAGATATACAAGACGCGTATAGTGTAGTGATACGAGTCACCAGTTTGAAAACTTCCCAGAGGTTTTTGTAGGTATTTGTTGATTGGTTGTTCCCATAACTGAGCAGTTGTTGCGGTCACATATCATAATACCTTCCATTTGTACAGTGTTGCCAACTCACCAATATTTTCGCACTAGTTTGACTGCCAAAAAGGGCTAAAAAAATGCTACGTTTTTTAAAATAGCAAAAAATGGCCAGAAACCACAAATAAGACGCTAAAAATGGTCATAAATAGCCAGAAAATGGCCAAAATATTTTAGGCGAAAACGCGCTAATTTGGCGCTTTTTGCACTGCCAAAAAAAAGAAACGTGCTAAATCTAGCGAGAAACGCGCTAAATTGGCAACACAGCATTTGTATTCAAAATGTTGTGGGGTATTGGATTTTTCCGTTTTTGCGTCCGTCCGTTTTTAACGTCCATTATTTTATTTGAACAATTTATTATAAACCAACTCTGGTTTGCCGTACATTTCAGAAACAAGTTCTCAATTCTGTCAGTTTCCCACCTCTCACGATGCAGGACGAGGGGATTGAACTTTCCCAGTTTGGAATCATTGTCCGTCTCCTAGACTCGTTGCCAACCGAGCAAGGCTGAAGAGCTCAGTCTATTGTGAGAAGAGATGGATTCATGTATTTCCTAAGGGCATTAGTGCGAAGTGAACACAGACATTTCAACTGGAGTTTTCACACGGCTCACCGATTCAACTTTCCGTGCAATTAACTGGAGGTTTTACGTAAGATCAATTTTTGATTTGCCAACCAAGCAAGGCTGAAGAGCCCAGTCTACTGAGAGAAGAGATGGATTCATGTCTCTCCTATGGGCATTAGTTTCGAAGTGAACACACCGATTCCACTCGCTGTGCAGTTAACCGGAGAATTTTCGTAATATCAATTTTTGGGAGAACTCTCGACATGATCGATATATGGAATACATTTTATTGACCGAGAAGAGATGAGTATCGATCTCTTTATAGTAATTACGACGCAGATGAGATCTTAGATAATTATTATTCAGGGCCGTAGACGCTTGGGGGTGGGGCACGTCCCCCCCCCCAATAATATTCCAAGCATAATACGACTCACTGTTTTAGTGCAGCTGTGAGCAGTTCAACACTTGATTTGGTATTTTATATAATATTAAACAATTTATTAGGTAGTTTTGTGCATATATTTTTTAAAGCGGAAAAGACATTGTCAAGCCATCTAGAAAGACTATCCAATCCATTTTTAGGACAAGGCATGAGATCGGGGTCCCTTTGCACTAACTAAACTATAGCCTTCGGTGCCTTTGAATGCTGAACAAGTTTTTATATTGAAACATTCCAGTTGTGCACTTTGCAAGCCTGTTAGGGTGAGTAAAATCAAATAGGAGCACTGCGTCACGCTGCCAAATCCTCTATCTCTATTGGTGCGGCCTGTACGCGTGACACGTACATAGACATCCAGGTAGAATCACTTAAAAACTGAAGAAACCTATGTTGACAGTTGAGAGCGATATAGTAACAGACTGAGATAAGCAGTTCCATAGCTGAGATAGATAAATAGATACACACGAACACATTTAGATATATAATAGCCCAATTCTCTCAGTAATACTTGCCACTGAGAATCCCTTTTTTGATTTGCAATATATTTTTGTAAGTGAAATATTGTTCAATGTTTCTGAAATTAAAAGTCATTAGCAATGCGTTTGCATTATACATATAATAGCACTATTCTGTCAGTAACACTTGCCATAATTCCTGATCATTGACTATCCACCTTTCTTCATGAATTCCAATGCATTTCGATCGTCAAATAACTTAGAGTGCATTTCTATAGTAACATAATTTACAAGGCATTTCAATACTAAAATCATTAAAAATGCATTTACAATAAACATATATTTGGAGATTTCGCACACGCTCATATATTCAATTTTATAAATTCTGTCTATAAAGACTTGTCAGTTTTGCTCAGTT
>VCCN01006240.1:483658-493756 GCA_006491835.1 Architeuthis dux
ATATATATATGGATTAAGTAGAGCAGGCAATTGGCTACAATACTACACAGAATTGTCGTGAGTAAAAACGGTTTCGGAATCATCAAAAATATCCTAAATAGCCCAGGTAAGCGACAAAGAGTACCACAAAAGACTTCAAAGGGGTCAGTGGTTTCAATGTCTCATTGATGTTAAACTACCTTTGAGTAAGCGACCGACATCAAAAGAAGTTTCTGGGCGACAAAGAACTGGACAGAATCTAAATGCCTTCCAGCCATTCTATCACAGTATGTCATTGTATGTATGTATGTATGTATGCCATTGTATGCATGTATGTAACACCCTCTATTTCTGCCAGGCAAGATATCTTGCTCCGGCTTGTCTTTGGTTCCCATGGCTGTGATAGCGAGAGTCGTTGTGGTGTTATGCAAACTGTACTAGACTTTGCATGCGAATTTCTGACAATCAACATCGTCATAAGGTTGCAATCTTGCCATCTTACCTTGTCAATTTAACAAGATACTAACGTGCAGAGTAGACCCATAGTAGACCAACAAGTGTTTGTTTGTAGTCTGTACAGCAGGACTTGTAAATCTGTAGCAGGCTTTAAGAGCCATTGTCGGTCTGATGACAGCTGGATATTTTCGAGTATTTTTGCTGTCAGCAATTGTTATACTCGTATCACTAGTCGACATCCAACATGTATGTATGTATGCTGGCCACAGTCAAGCAGACCTACCAAGTCTTCCGCATTTCGCGGTAGACTCCCGCATCGAAGCCAAGTGCTATCTCCCCCTCCCCCGGCATGTAATGAATTTTCCTGTAAAAATGGTTTCCCTCCTATTTGCAGTCCTACCAAGTCTCCCGCATTACACGGTAGTATCCCGCATTTTGTTGATTATCTTGTTTTAAAATTATGTTAAGATAGGTTTACAATACACTGAAATAGCTGTTTCGGAGCTTCTAGATTTGAATTTCTTTCTTCGCCACCCAACCATGGTGGAGGGTTGCATTTTTGAGGAAATCTCACCTCATGGGAATTCCTAAATCTTGACAGGTATGGTCAAGGTTGACAATGTGTGTAAAAATCTTTTACGGTTATTTTTAGTAGTTATGGGGAAGTGGTTTGCCCGTGTGCCCACTTACCCATTCTCTTCTCCGTCAACGATTGTGGCATGCAAGCGACGAAGCATTTTGTCAAGATATGTGGCGATGGGAAGGAGCGAATGCATGTGGGTTCATTCATTTCCAAAATCCATTAGTGCAAAGTGAAGACGAGCAGCATCGGCCAGAAGTCGAACTCTATTTGCCAATTTTCCGGACCGATAACCATTACGCTACCCCGCACCCATTGTTTGCCCTCCTCTGAATCCGAAACATCTCGATAAACGTGTTACCTGGGCCGAAAGGTATCTGGGAGTAGACTTTCAGTCAGTGTTATTCATGGACAATTGCAGGGTGATGCTGGATGGTCCCGACGGCTGGCAAGAAGGTTGGTGCCTTAAGGAAGATCCTAGGCTTCTCTGGTGAGACGTAAGCAAGGAAAGAAGAGCATGGACATCGAAGGGCGGAAATCGGTGCGTTTGCCCCCATCCTCTTGATCAGACCTTTTCACCTAGGTTAAAGGGGTTTAAAAGTTGGAACCTTATAGTTAATAAAGGATAATGGTGCTGTATGTAACTCCAACTTAATGTACCCATATAAAAGATGGCATATTCTTCGCTGGTAACAGGGTTGCCACTAAGATATATTCCGAATATATCCTTCCCTCTCCCCCGTAAAAGTGGCAGCGGAGGAATTATGTTTTGGGCAATTTTAGCAATGAGTTGTTTGGTCCTTGGAGAATTAGTGATGGCGTCAAAATGAACTCTTCTGTTTATATATAGACTTACTACAGACTAGTCATGGTTATAAAAAAACATTGGCATTTATTTTTAAAAATGGTATTTATGCATGGCAATGCTCCAGCTCATGCTGCTATTGCAACTGTTGAATTTAATTAATTTGGCTTTTAAAATACTAGGGCAGGTGCATGTTTGGAAGGGGTCGGACTTTATGGTGTGTGGAGCAGCCTGCCATAATTGTCGCGTAGAATACGGCTTCGAAGTATTTCGGTTACTTCTCTTTAGCGTTGCCAATTTAGATATTTTATATCTAAATTTAGATAATTCTAAAGTGCGGAAGTCAAGGGAGATAGTTTGAGAAACTATGAAGGAAAATCTATAATCTGTAATTTCTAGATTTATTTTTATTAGATCACTCGAGAACTGCTGATCCAAACAAACATCAAACTCGACACTGCACTGTCTTGTGTGCTTACTAATATATCTGGCGAATGCCGAGAGAGTGTTTTTTCAATTGAAATTAGATGACCGACTAATGTAGTGACCTGTGTGTTCGCTAGATCGGAAACCTATCGGAAATCTTTGGAGCAACGTCCAAAGGTTCCTTTATGCGGTCGGCAAGCAATTTTCATCCAATAACGAACTCTGGGAACCAATATCAACTGTTTGTGAATCCATCATCCCGGACCGGGGGAATTCTGACTTTGACTTCTATGGACTGTAGGCTGTTTGAAGTCATTAGAAAAAATGGATATTGTAATAGCAAATAATATTGCTTTTCTACTGTGTTATTCGGAAGTGCCTGTGGTCGATCAGTTAGCTGCGCAGAATATGGACTGAGCGTGCCGAATTCAGACTGAGACTTGTGAAGGGCATTGGGAAAGGCATGAATGCGCCCCCTCCAGCTATTAGTAAAATAGAGTATGGTGAAGTGAGTGGGCGAGCCGACTTCAAACTCCGATTCAGACAGACAGACTCTCTTAAAAACTGAAGAAGGCTA
Organism: Architeuthis dux; assembly: GCA_006491835.1. Classification (NCBI taxonomy): domain Eukaryota; kingdom Metazoa; phylum Mollusca; class Cephalopoda; order Oegopsida; family Architeuthidae; genus Architeuthis; species Architeuthis dux. The sequence goes on from VCCN01006240.1 coordinate 486,482, forward strand.
TGTTGACAGCTTTGGTGACAGTTTTGGTTGAAGGTTACTAATATCTGGTATGCTTCTCGATACATACAAACATAGATAGCCAGTCAGCCGGACCAACTTAAAAACTGAAGAAACCTATGTTGACAGGTTTGGTGACAGTTTTGGTTGAAGGTTGCTAATATCTGGTATGCTTCTCGATACATACAAACATAGATAGCCAATCAGCTGGACCAACTTAAAAACTGAAGAAACCTATGTTGACAGTTTTGGTGACAGTTTTGGTTGACGGTTTCTAATATCTGGTATGCTTCTCGATACATATAAACATAGATAGCCAGTCAGCCGGACCAACTTAAAAACTGAAGAAACTTATGTTGACAGGTTTGGTGACAGTTTTGGTTGACGGTTTCTAATTATGTGACATTCTGCATATCCGTAAGGCGTATCTTTGGCCGTAATTTAATGACTCTAGAACCATTAGTTTTATTATTATTATAATTTACATTTATAATTTGTTATAATAAATTATTTGCATATGTAACGCACTGTAGAGTGTCATAAGACTGTAAGTGTTGGGAATCTAGTGAGGATCGAACTTACTGCAGTAACAATGGTCTGCGAGACTAGATTACTAGATATTGCTCCACGGCGGGGCATCCTTCATTATTCAGCCTAGATTAGTATGACACAAGGCCAAAATTGTGAGCATCTAGTGAAGATTAGAGAAATACATTTTACAAGTATTTTTTCCTAAAAATAATGTTTTGTTTTACTCTTTTTAGGTTTTGCGAAAACATGTTTGCCCCAGCAGCGACATCAGATCTCTGAAGAAAAATCAAGTAACCAAGACGTACTTTATTTTCAACTTTCATCAATCAATCAACGGGGAAAAACGCACGCGTTCGATCAAGCAAACCCTTCGATTGTATAAAACCGAAAATCGCTAACCATATTTATTTGATTATCGTCTTGAATAAATTTGTTCGATTATAAGATCAATTAAATTGGACTGTGAAGAAAATAACGATTTTAAAGAGTAGAAGAGTGAATCGACGACAGTTTTTACAAAGTCTTTGTTACCGGTTATCGAAATTTCCACATCAAAGAGTCAAGCACTTTAAAACACTTTGGAAAGAAGAGGCAGATTAATTTATATCTTTGGGGTAACAAAAGTCTAAAGCATCGATAATAATTTTTCATCTTAAAGAGATAACCTTCGAAGCTACAGAATGTCCAGAGCGACGTCTTACACGGAAGTTGTGGAAATCCTCAAGAAGCCTTGTGAAACACGAAGCAAAGAAGAACTGGATTCTGTCATCCCTTGGTTCCAGTCTTTTTCAATAACATTCAGTGAAATTGTGGAAGGTAAGGCGAAATATGTTATTCCCTGGCATTCTTACATTCATTATCATCATCAGCATCATCATCATCAGCAGCAGCAGCAGCAGCAGCCTTTCCATGATCGTTGTTGGATATAGACCTTACCCAAGATACGTCAGACCCCTCGATCGTGGGCGTCGCGGCACCAATATCTCCTGAACTTGTCTAAATCGTCACGCCATCTGATTTCTTTTTTGTGCCGGCCACAATTTCGCATATGATTTCTGGGGATCTATTTGTGAGTCGTGATGTCCAGATGTGAGTTAGGATGTCCAGTCTGACATTCTTGCAATATGACCATCCCATTGCCATTTGAGTTTTCTTATGGTTTCTATTATATCTCTGACACCTGTTTGTTTTCTAATATACTGTGCGGTCTTGTAATCTCTTCACGTGATGCTTAACATGATTCTCTCCCGTGCACGTTGCACAGTTCTCAGTTTGAGGGCCAATCTTTTGTTTAGGTTCCATGTTTCAGCTCCATAGTTGACAATCGGAAGGATGCATTGGTTGTAGACCCTTCTTTTTAGGACTAATGGGATTTTCATCAGTTACGGTCAAATCGCGTTGGATATACCGGTTCTAGTACGATCACCAAAGTTAAGCAGCGCCGAGCCTCGTCAGTACCTAGATGGGTGACCGTCTGAGATTACCAGATGGCATAAGCAGTTGCGGATCGTGTAGAGAGCCTCCCGTGGCGATCCCGTTAATCTTCCTAAGGAGGAGACGCATCTCCACACTACGCTTAACAAGGCGAGCCAAAGCCCCCTCATGAACCCTCGGTCTGGCCTGGTTGCAAGCGACAAGAAATGGATGAATGAATATTTATATCTTCTCGGTGGTAGGCTCCCCGGCCTTCTTGTACGAGGTCTGTCCATAAATTAGTATTAACGAAGAAAATAGCCTACCTAGGGTAATGGCTCAATATATTCATTAATTCAGTCCCTTGACTGCGTCGCTGTTGGGAGAACTTGGAGGTAGAAGAAGCTAAACTCCTCTTCCATGCTGGTCTGTCTGTGACAGTTGCCAAATTTATTCCAAAGTTTACATCCAAAATTGAGTCTAGAAACAGCTAGATCAGCCATGGGCAAACTGCGGCCCTTTTCACTTTCTGAATGGCACGCTTAATTCCATAGAGGAAAATAATGTTTCATTAGAATTTCATCTAAGAAAAAGTGAACCTTTTTTGAAGAAATGAGTAAATTCCAGGATAAGTGAAGTAAAAAACAGACCAAGATGTCTAATATGTTCTGAATCCCACTCCGCATTTAAAGAATGTGACGTTAAGCGTCATTACACAACTAAACATTTCGGGTATGATAAATTTAAAGGAGATATCAGAAAGCTTAGAATTGAAACATTAAAGAAACAGGTCGTTAGCCTAAATATGCTTTTTTCTAAAAGGCAAACAGAGCTCAGAGAAATGGTGCATGCAAGCTATGTTGTTTATCATTAGCAATATCTCATGCGGCCCGCTGCTCGAAAAAGGTTGCCCATGCCTGTTCTAGATTCTCCAGATATATATCTAAAACCTCGGAAATATATTGCATATCATTAATAAATTAAATGTGACTTTAATCAACATTACTTATTTTATTAAAAGTATTGCTTATTTTATTACTATAGATTAAATGATACTTATAATGACATTCTTTAGTTGAGAACCTATATTTGACCGACGCCGTTGTGAGCGACTGCTAAACGAGCGCTAAATGCGAATAAAGAAACGAACCCCATGCGGGGATCAAACCCGCGTCCATCCTGGAAGCAACCTTATACGCAGGTTCTGCTCTACCGACTGAGCTAACGAATATCTCATGGTAGGCAGGAGTCTTTTAATCCTACACTTTGTTAGCTTCTCTACTCTCACGTTCGTATTTTAGGCACAAATATAATGTGGTTCTCGATGTCGACAGTATAAAATCAATAGATTAGATAAAATCAAAAATCAATAGATTAAATAAAAACATAACTTATTTTATTAAAAATCATCTAAATAGCAATTTATAACAACTAGATGCAACCAAAAACATCTAGATTTAGACACAAAAAAAATATCTCAATTGGTAACACTGGTCTGTGGCCTGCACCAAGAGTTCTGGCATGGTCATGTCTGCCCACTCCTTCACGTTCTCTGACCAGCCCTTCCGTTGCCGTCCTCACCTGCGCCCCGGCCCTGTCGTCTGGGGCCTAGAAGACACCGACTGCAAAAACAAAAACTAGGGCCACCTGTTTTTTCACCAATGTCGCAAGACTCTAGTTAAAAGAAAATAACCTTTCACGAAAGTCGCAAAAAATATTTAAAAAACAGATTCGATATACATACCTTGACAACAAACTGTCTACAAAAATGTGCCTACATTAATTTGCCTATAATAATTTGTCCGCAATAGTCTGTCTACTATAATTTGTCCACAATAATTCGTCAACATAAATTGTGTATTCAAAAAGAAACCGAATTCGGCACCAAATGACCCACCAATGATCGATGTGCCGTTAAACAAAACAATCACTCAATCAATCACCTGCGTCCTCCATCAACGGTGCCCTGCCTAATGGTTTTGCATAGGATGTCGTGCCGTGTGACCTGACCGAATCACGACAGCTTTCGTCGCTTTACGATGACGAGGAAAGGTTCCTGGGGACCAACAAAGCTCTCAGCCATGCTCCTCACGTACTAATTGGTCTTATGTTCTGAATAGGAGATGCGTATTCCAGCAGTGCTGTTGTCGGGATAGTTTGGATTCTTCCTTGGATCTCCAGTTCTTTCAATCGTTTTACTAGGCTCTTTGGGTTTGGTGTCCGCTCGGATAGTTTAATGGTTAGCTCGTCTGCCTCACACGCAAAAGGTCCTGGGTTCGATTTCCCTGTGCACTCAACAGCTAATTGAGTACGCTCAAGCTGTGTGATTATGGTGGAGGTATATAGACTAAAAGTCTGATTAGGTTTATGACCTCTAAGCAGCCCAAACCCAGCATTGTAGCCAGAGGTATTGAATTAAGTTACCCCTAATCAAGGTACCTCTAAAATGCGGTAATTTAAAGAATGCACAAAATAAATCTGAGTGATTTGCAACTGATTGATAATCGCCCACTCCATCCATACTATAATGACAGATTTGTGTAGGGAGATAACTATGAAATGCTAATTATAGAGTAGCCTCCCTTATTTATTTATTTATTTGCAAATGCGTAAAAAGTACTGTTATCACCTTCTACGACAGTTGGTTGGTTTCGTCACTCCTTGTTGTGGACGGTGTCAGGGTGCACGATGTGTCCAGACTTCGGGAAGACGGGGGTTGGTCTCTGGAAAGAATTGGCCTGGAACGTAATGAAGGTTCGAGACGGAGACGATTTTTCTTATAAAAGAATATACTGTTTATTCTACAGAATTCTTTGTCAAACACAGACATTCCCATACAATTGAGAGTGAGAGTGAGAGAGTGAGAGGGTGTCGAGGCGGCTTCGGAGGTGACAACTCAATCCGTATCTGTGGGACACTCTCTTTTGCCTCCGCTCTGTCAGTCTTATTTATAGTGTGGTTGTTTATAGTTTCTAACGGCTAAATTAATTCATCTTGTTTAGTCTGTATATTTTGAACGTTGGCTATTTTGAATTCACCCGTGCTCGTTTATTAAACAGATTTCTATTTTTAGATATTTTCTGACGCTGTTTTGACTCGCACTTCCCTTTCTCCCGAGTTACTCTTTGATGTTATCAAAAGTACCACTGTTGTTTACCAAAAGTGTCGAGTCCATTGTTTTAGTTAGTGTCAATCTGTATATTTTGAACTTCCGATATTTTCTTTTCGTTTATCTGTCTATCAATTTTCATTTATGCACCCCTTCGCTATGGTACAGAACTAATTTTCTCTCTGACCAGTGGGTCACAGGGTTGTCGTGAACTGAATAAGAACTTGAAAGTACATCCTAATTAAATAGAAGACAATTGATTCCTACAAAATCAATGGATATAAGATTATATAATTCGGTGGCGTCTGTCTGCGTCTTATTTTATCTCTCACGCTATAGAAGCCATCTAAACATGAGCGCCGCCAAACCAAATTTGGCATGCATACTCAATGGACCTAGGGCAAGTGAAGTAAAAAGCTTTTTGAATTTTCGGAGAAAAAAATATTATGATATTGATTAAATATAAAGTTCAAAATTCTATGTGGCATTGTTATAATATATTTTACAAGTGTTTTGGCAATACTTGCCCCATATCACACAGCTTAGAGTGTACTAAATTAGCTGCTGAGTGCACAGGGAACTGTGTCCTAATGAAGGGTTTTCCGCACTTCGATCATACCGGGAATCGAACCCGGGACCTTCAGCGTGTGAGGCGTGTGAGGCAGCTTTAATAACGAAATAAAATCTTTACCGGCACTTATTTGTACAGAGAATATATAGTCCTTGTGAGTAAGCACATTATTTTACGAACAATTATTGATTGCACGATTGGCTAACCATTAACTGCGGAAGCTGGCAAGTATAATGGTTATGATATACTGGCATTTCCGGACAAACACCTGGGCGGAATTGGAAGCGACCCTAGGGAACCCATATGTGTGGGCGTCCGAAAACAGGATATTGACTAAAGTTGCAGGTGTTTCAGCGAGGACCTAACGGCAGGAACTACAAACGACATGAAATTGGATTCAAACACAGGTGTCGGGGTCAAAGTAAAACAGGATGTTGACAGAACCCCAGAGTCCGCGGGTGATGAAATCCGGAAATAACACACCAGGCGTAGGTGTGTCGAAGCCATAAAAGGAACGGACGGTGTGGTCGAAAACAGACAGCCGAACCGAGAAAGCACGAAGTTCAGATTGAGTTTTCCCTGTTGGCCCCGGACTGTGTGCCCTACATCATCTCTCGTTATCTCTCCCCGACTCTGCGCATTTCACCAGTGGTGCATGTAACCGAATAAAAATATATATGATATTTTTATAAACACCGAGTTCCAGTCTTCTTTCTTTCCTGGACCCAACGAATTTCCCCCTGCCTATATAACACAATAACTATTCATTGCAAGATAAAAGCCCTTGTCCAGATAAAACAGCATTTGTCCATTGCGAGATAATCCATTGCAAGTTATCCATTGTAAGATAAAAAGACTCTCAGATAGAACTGAGATTCCATCAATCACAATAAAACGGAAGTTTTATTGAGTTCAGCGAATAGTTGATCTGGCTGGTTGGCTATGTACAGGCTGCCCCAATGGAGCTAGGGGGCCGAAAACATAAACATTTACTCCTTATTATGTCTAGAAAAAACGTTTTGTTTTTGTTCTTTAAACCCCCGCCCCAAATAGATTTTTACATGGGGGTTCAATGTACAATGTAAGTTTCTGCTGAATTGATCCCTTGGTTTGTGTCCGGCAGGATTTACGCTTATTCTTTGAAAATTCAGACTTTTTTAGTGATTACTGAGGCGAAAGAAGTAACTTATTCATTGATCACCTCACAACACGGCATGCTGCCAAAAGACGATGGTCATGTGACGGTTTCTATTGAGTGACTAACCAGACCTATTTATCTATCTTTCTTTTAAGATGTTCTCATATCCATTCTGAAAGAAAGTACTTTTGTGTCCGTACCCAAACGGGTGGCCGTCATTATCCAGGGAGAACTTGGAGACTGGTAGGTACTCGATAATATACTTTTGGTCGCTTTATTTATATATGAACATTGCGGGCCTCGTGCCACTGGTGTTCAATTCCAGATAAAAAGCCAACCTTCTAAATGCTGATTTTCACGGTAGGCAGGCCCCCTCCCGGTTGGACATTAGTGCAACATAATGATACTCCGATATTCCTCACACTTATCTGGCTTTTTGTCAGACTAATCTAATGTTAACTCTTAAATTCATAAAACAAAATTGACCGTCTTTATCAAGGAAAATAACTTTTGATT
>VCCN01006240.1:495745-505880 GCA_006491835.1 Architeuthis dux
AAAGAAAGAAAGAAAGAAAGACAGGTCTGGTTAGTCATTCAAGAGAAACCTTCACGTGACCAACGTCTTTAGGCAGCATGCTGCGTTGGGAGTGATCAATTAACAATTGGAAAAATGGGTGATCAATGAATGAAATACTTCTCTCACTTTTGGGGGGATCTCTAAAAAGTTCGAATTTTCAAACCGGTCACAAACTAAGGTACCAATTTAGCATAAATTTAGATTGTAAACTGAATACCCCCTTCCATCTAAAAACCTATTTTGTGGGGGATTTACACAAAACAACAAAAAAAGATTTTTCTAGACATAAGGAGTAAAATGTTTAAATGTTCAGCCCTCTAGCTCCATTGGTGCGGCCTGTACGCGTGACACATACATAGCCAACCAGCCAACCAGAATGACTAAACAAATCTGAAGAAACCTATGTTGACAGTTTTGGTTGACAGTTTTTGTTGCCAGAATCACTAAAAAACTGAAGAAACCTATGTTGACAGTTTTTGTTGACAGTTTTTGTTGACGGTTTCTGAAAGGCAGGGAGTAAGATGAATTAACAGGGATGTATTGCTTAGGTCAATTAAATATTGTTTTTTTAAGTCTTTTTGTGTAGGTCCTTTAGTTTGTCATATGGTGTTTACTGTTTTAAGTGTAGGCTAATTTCAACCAAATTCTCAACCACATTTATTCAGAGCTAATAGGTTCCCATCAACATAAGAACCCGACCGTCTCCTCTGATTGTATCTCTTTAAATGGGTGAGGAGGGAAACGTTAACGAACAGAGGCTTAACTCTATACAATTCATTGTGTGGCAAATCCTTGCAACCCACGCCGGACACGTTAGAGTAGACACATACGTTATCGTCTGATTGTATCAGTAATATCTTCGATTAAACTTTTATGGTTCCAGTCTTGCGTAGGTGTGCCATCTTGTAGGCTATTTCATCTTGAAATACGCATGTTACCAAATCCAGGAGGCTTATGGCCGTCCACAAACACCCTTTGTGTTTGTCTGTGCAATTAGAAAATAAACACAAAAACAATAGATAGATTAAAAAAAGGAAAAGAAATTAAGTGATGTAGTTTGATTAATTATAAATAACAATGGCCGACTAGCTTTTAAGTCATTTATCATTTGCCTTCATGTCTGTTCTGTTTATTCCACAGCAAAAGCCAGATTTTCGTTTCTTTTTCTTTTTTTAAAGTAATATTGTTAACAATAAACGGCACCGTGATGAATCCCTTTTTTAGGGATCAAGAAGTTAATATCAGACAGAGATTATATTCCCAATCTACATGCAAAGTATTCAAACAAAATTGGGTTTCATGGCTGTCATATTTCGCCTCAAAGGGAAACAAAAACAAAATGGAGGAACACGGGAAAAAATGGAGGGAAGGTGGCAAAAAAACAAGACCGAAATGACTATTTTATTGTGCGTTTATACAACAAATCGCTGACACAAGAGAAATTAATTTAACGATTGAATGAAGTATTCAACGATCATCTTCTTCTTCTTTTCCTCCTCCTCCTTCTTCATCTTCTTCGTTATTTTCTTTTATATCTTCTTTTCCTTTTTATTTATCATCTGCTTTAGCTTCTTCGTTTGCTTCTTCTGTATCTTCTTCTTTATCATTTTCCCTTCTTCTTTTTCCCCATCTTGTTCTTCTTTATCTTCTTCATCTTTTTCTTCTTTTTCTTCTTGTTCTTTTTTTCTTTTTCATTGTGTTCTTTTTTCTTTTTCTTTGTGTTCTTTTTCTTTTTCTTTCTTTTTCTTTGTGTTCTTTTTTCTTTTTCTTTATTTTTCCTTCTTTATCTTCTTCATATTTGTCTTCTTCTTCATCTTCCTTTTCTTCTTCTTGTTTATCTATATGTCTTTTTTTTCTTTTACTTTATTTTTCCTTCTTTATACTCTCTTTCTCGAAATCTAATTTTGTCTTTTCCTCCTCTTCACCCTTTTCTTCTTTCCCTCTTTTTCTCTTCAACTTATCTTCGTTCAATCATTCTCCTCTTTTCTCTTTATTTCTTTCATCTTCTCTTCCTCTTTTTTCTTTTTGTCTATTATTCTTCCTAGTCTTTTCCTTTTTCTTTTACTCTCCTTATTTCTATTCTGTGTATCTTTCTACGCGTTCCCCCTTCTTCTTGCTCTCATATTACCACCACTTCTTTTCACTATCCTCTTCACTTCTCTTCATCTCCCAACTCTCCTCCTCCTCCACCACCCTCTTCTTTTCTATATCTCCTCCCTTTCCTCATCTGTAACCAATAAACTCTCCTCCTACGTCACTTAATTTCTTAATGTTTTCCTCAATCCAAGGGATAGAAATGGAGGGGGGTATGTGTATACCTACTTCACAATATCAAGGTTTTTTTTGTATGTTCAATGTCTACTAACGAAGACATTACCATATACCTAGTTCCCAAAAATCAAGCCTTACCATATACCTAGTTCCCAAAACCTATTTCCATTACTGCAAACCTCATGACTTTCTCATGAGAGAGAAAATAGTCCCAGTCTAAAATCATTTGCTATTAGTCTGATTGACAATGATAAGGCTTTTCACTGTAAATAGTTCGCCCTAAGTCAATTAGATCGCTCCGCCCTTTGATGATCCCAAGTGTGTTTGAAATAGAGCCTTTCTGACTTGCAAATGATCCTACGATCTGATTGGATGGATTCCTAACGGCTCAATTCCCTTTCATGTTTGTAATCTTTCTCGCGGCTCTTTACGCTGTTGCCGAAGCGCAATGATTAGGCCACCCATCAATACTTTCCCCCATTTCTATCTTCAACTCCATTTTCTTTCTTTTTTTCTTTCCCCATTCTACTTCTTTCTTTCTTTCTTTCTTTTCCATTTTCTTTCTTTCTTTCTTTCTTTCTCTCCTTTTATCTTTACCCCTGTTTGCATCTTTTTCTTACTTCTTTTCTTTCTTTCTTTACGATTCCTTGCATCTTTCTTTTTCTGTCTCTCCTCTTTCTCTATTCCTCTTCTTCCTTCCTTATTCTCTTGTTCTTCTTTTTAAATAACTCTTCTTCCACCCATCCTTCTCTTTCGTTCCGTTCCCTTAATTTCGTTCTTTATCTAATCCTATCTTTCTTTCTTGCTTGCTCTCTTTCTTTCTTTCTTTCTTTCTTTCTTATTTGTGGCCTTTCTCCTTGTCTTTCTTTTTTCCCTTTCTTTACTATTCTCCCTTTCTTTCTCTCTCTCTTTCTTTCTTTTTTTCTTTCTCCTCTTCCTTTTCTTTACTATTCTTCCTAATATTCCTGTTGATTCTCTTGTGGATTATCTTTTTCTTTCTTATTTGTGGCCCTTCTCCTTGTCTTTCGTTTTTTCCTTTTCTTTACTATTCTCCCAATGCTTTTTCTTTTCTTTACGTAACTCTTCCCCTCTCTCCTACTTCCGTTCTCTAGTTAATTCTTTCTTTCTCTCGTTCTCTCTTTCTTCCCAATCTTCCCTTTCTTTACTATTCTTCCTAGTCTTCTCGTTATCTTCTTTTTTTTTTAAATTACTCTCATTCCACTTTTCACACTTATCTTTCATTTCGCTTCTTTACGGTCGTTCTCTTGTTGATTCTCTTGTGGATTCTTTCTTTCTTTCTTTTATGACCCCTGGTCAGTTTTTAACCTTTTAGCACCGACCATCCCACTGATTCCGTCCATTTGCATGGCCATTATTACTTTGGTCGATCTATCGACCTTAAGCAAGCATCTATCTTATTCGAGGCTCATTACTCGAAGCAAATGGGGGCAGTGGCGATCATCCTTTTTTTAGTCTCCTTTCTTTTGGCATACGAACGAACAGCTGAGCTGATAGTGGCGTAGTTTAACTAAGTTCCCTGCATATATCCGATAGATCATTGATTCTCAAAGTGGGCGCTACTGTCCCTTTGGGAGCAATTGAACTCTCAGGGTGGGCGCTGGAAGGCTAGGAGTGGTAGGGGGCGTTTGAAGGCAAGAGGGGGGACAAAGGGGCAGATCGATACCTTCTACACATAAAGTCGTATGTCTGAAAAGCTGATTTTACAGTAGAGCTGTTTGAAGTTTAATTATTTTTTTCTATTTTAAATGATTCTATTAACTCATTTAAATACGTTAAAGACAACTGAATCAACATATATTCATTGTGAACACAAAACTACCATTGAACTTCAAACAGCTCTACTGCTTTTCAGACATACGACTTCAACCTATTTTCAATGTATCATTTTTCACCGACTTTACGAGTGGGGCGCTGATGAAATATATGCTCTAAAAGCGGGTGGATCGTGCGAAAAAGTTTAGAAAACACTGCGATAGATGATATAACGTGTTTGTATAAGATAGGCTCGCAATGCTTTGTAACACATCGGGACTACTCAGTGAATTATCCTCTGTTTACATTATAGCCTAACCTATCAAAATAAACGTTTTCCCTCCATTATTCACTCTAAAGACCGTCATGTATCCAACGGGTTCATTACTGTAGATAAGGCGTCTAGACTGAGTGGCGCAGATATCATGTAAACTTAGTACAGTCCAGTGAAAAAGCAATGCTTGGAAAGCGAAGTGCCGTGGTTGATTATAGATTTGGGAAAGCGCCTACGTGACCTGGTACAAAAATGTCTCTGGCCAAAACCTATTTTGCTGAGTTCCATCTGGATACCAATTATCTCTTGCTGTATATTTGTGGAAGGCAAGGGAATTGAATGGTCCTGAAGAAGAAAAACGATCGGTAACAATCAGTAGGATGCTGCTGATTAGTCTGAGAGGTAGACAAATCTCGAATAGTGTAATTGAAGTGGAAGAAGTTAGACAAAGGTGTGGTATACTTGTAACGAAATTCCATCATCATTGGCACACAGATAAGGTCTAGTGTGTTTGTAACAGAGCACCTACGATCACTTGTTTTAATGTAACGTGGTGGTATATTGAGGGAAACCAATCTCCAGAGCCAAGTAAACTAGTCTCCCTCTTACAATGAGGGTGTGAGTTCGATTCCCACCGAAGGCTTACTCTTTATTTCCGATAGTGCTGTTATTCGTTGCCATAGAAACAATAGCCCGAATTAATAAGTTGTATAAAAACAACTAAAATTAGGATGAAGGTAAAACCTAGTCAAATTTAATAAAAAGTTGTGTGTTACAATACTTCATCCAATAATAATAAGATTGATTCATGTTAGGTTAAAACTTGTTAGCAAGTATCTAAGTCTAGAATAATTATTATATTATTTTCTATAGTTTTGAGAAGGGTCATTAATATTGAAATGGTTCTTCGGCAACAGAGAAAAATCAAAGAGGCAGCTCACATCAAAATGTCGACTAAATGCATTAGCCAGACAAGTGCGGATTTCAACCCGATGTGGCTTCCACAAATCTAAACCCGACAGGACAAAGACACAGAAACACTCGGGCCATGCGCTATAAGGGCTACCGCCCTTTAAACATAATTTCTGTTTAACCCATCACACTCGGATGTTATACCTGAAGAAGGTCGAAGAATGGATCGGCCGAAACGTTGTGCTTACAGCACAAACAACAAGAAGGAGTTCAATCGTCCGAAGAATCATTTCAATTATTATGTTGCTACATATGAAGTTCAAAATGCTTGAAAAGATGATAATCTATGGAGATATGTCAGGTGAATATGGGGGTTCCTGCAAGACTTCATATCCCGAATCTCTAAGCTTATACACAGTCATCTGAGAAGTGTTGGGTCAGGAACTGTTTTGGAGCATTTCATTCAGTTCTTGTGGGACCCATATTTACAAATCTTAACCTTTCCGATCTTTACAAAGCAAACAGTTGTTTGTGGGTCGTTGACCACTGCTGTCGACAATTCTTCATCATTAACAACAGGTTTGGGCCTCCCTCGAGGTTTATTATTGGTATCCATATTTCTAGACGTATACATATTGAACCATTGTAGTTCTGTTCACTCCAAATGCTTTATTAACGTTATCTGCAGATTGGGCAACAATATATCCTTACTTGAATTCGTGCTAAATTCTTAGGTAGACACCATTGTTGTTAAGGGCTCAAAACCTCCAATAATAACGAATTATATCTATATTTACATTGAATCTGCAAAATAAATACAATTATATAAGTAAATCTTTCACGTTTAGTATTATTCTCTATGACGTAAAATAAACGACATTTTATATGAAAGGACATTGTTTACTAGATCTGGTATTTTGGCCTGGATTGGATGATCCCTGCAAATCTCAATGTCCCACAGAATTAGTTATTATTCTCTGAGTCAGATTTTATGTACAGGGCCGTGGTAGCCTACGGCTTTCTTCAGGTGTCCGTCGTAGTCGTAATACATAATATAATTAACAATAATCTGGTAGCCATAGCCAGAGACCAAGTGACAACAAGTCTTCTCAGTATTCCAGCCATTCTCAGCAGTGCTATCGTCTGGATGGTTTCAATTTTTTCTCCGATCTCTAGTTATTTCAATCGTTTTACTAGGCTCTTTGAGACCGTTCCAAGTGCACCAGCAACGATGGGCACGACCTCTACCTTCATAGCTTTTCAATTTTACTTCGTGATCTGCAGGTACAGCAAAATCCTCTACCTGACATTTTTTAGAAACCGTCAACCAAAACTATCAACCTAGGTTTCTTCAGTTTTTAAGTGGATCTGGCTGGCTGGCTTTCTATGTATCACGCGCGCATGCCAGATCAGTGAGGCTAGAGGACTGAAAATCTCAACATTTACTCCTTATTATGTTTAGAAAAAACGTTTTTTTTTGTAAAAATCTCTCCTAAACAGTGGGGGTGGGTATCAATTTACAATGCAAGTTTTTGCTAAATTGACTACTTAGTTTGTGTTCGGCAGCATTCATGCTTGGCTTTTTTTTAAAATTCAGACTTGTTCAGTGACCATTGCCCAACAAAATCCGAGAGAAATAACTTATTCATTTATCACACCTTTTTTTCCAATTTATTTTATTGATCACCCCAACAAGGCAAGCTGCCAAAAGACGTTGGTTACGTGACGGTTTCTATTGAGTGACTAACCAGACTTGACTTCCTTTTGTTTACGTTTACTAGATCTGGTCTTTTTGCCTGGATTGGATGATCCATGTAAATCTCAAAGTCCCATATAATTATAAGTTTTCATTCTTTGAGACAGATTCTGGTTTGTGCATATACCTTTGGTTTCCATGGTCATATCCTACTCGTTTGTAGAAGTCCAAATCTCCCAAATTGTGATAGAAAAAAATCTAAAGACTCAGGATGAATGTAAATAGTAGCCAAAGATTAATAATAATGTGTTACAATACTTCATCTAATAAGAATAAATAATAAAATGATACTACTAGCACTGAAACCGAAAACAAAAACGGCACTGGAGAGATCGAAATTGAGATTAAAGATTAGATTTAGACTTCTGCCAGCCATCGAAGTTTCCGTAGCTTAGATGGCAAAGCAACTGGTTGCTTCCTCGTGGCAAGAGGGACCCGAGTTCAAGTCTCACCAGGAGCTTACGCTTTGTTTCCGCGCTGTTTACTCACTGCCGTAGATTGACGACTTGAGTTAAGTTGTGATAATAAAAGGCAGGTAAATAGTAGTCAAAAATCTACTAATATAATGAACAATGTGATTTTCTTGGTTCTCTGTCCGTAACCATGGACTCTTCCACTTGAAAGTAACAATTCTGCTGATAAACATATCTACCACCCACCATTTGAACCAATGGACTCTTCCATTGTAATGAGTTTTCTTGAGTTTTTATCCTAAACAAATCATCTAATAGAATTCAAATAGATGTAGTCGCCGCATTTCGAAAGTTCGTTTTACACCACTTTTTCACTTTTACGGGGGAAAAGGGCGAAAGGCGAAAAGTAGTGTCCAGCTTTTGTTTCGCAGCGACCTATTATAGAGGCAGCGCGCACCCTATTCCCCCTCTATCTCTCTATCTTTTCTACATCCTAGTTTCCTGTACCTCCCACCAACCACAACCTCCGATGACCCAACCAGACATATCATTCTCACACTTTTTTTTGGTCTGGGAACGCTCAACATTTTTTCCCACATAAATCAATAGTAGTTGCTTCTTCGCTTTACGCCATTTCAGTTTACGAAAAGGCTTTCATAGGAAAGCTCTACCTCTTGGACAGCTAGCCCTGCTCTCCCCTTTCTCCGACACTCTCTGGGTTTTCACCTCTATTTATCGGTAAGCCCATTTTTAACAAGTGATCTTTTCTTGACGTTAAAATATTACATTATTTTTGTTTGGCGTCAGCAAATTCTTTAGCCGGATCAGCCAACACTTTTTGTTATTGTTATTTTTTGTACATAAACGTGATTCAATCTCGAATTCTTTTCTTTGTTATTTTAACAAAACAAAACACCCATTTTAATAACATTCCTTACTTTTCAATGTTAGCCAAATAAAACAATTCATTTCGTTTACCATTTGTCAATATAGCCCTTATCCTAATTCCTGACCAAATAATCGTATTTTATATACACTGTACAATTTTGTATATACACATTTAAACGTATTCTATTTATCTATCTATAGAGCTCATATTGCTACAGGAAACCTGTATATTTTTACATTGTTTTCATGGGCATTAACTAGTTAATAATACTGGCTTTCTTTCTTGCGTTAGTGTCTACGTGATTCTCAAAGGTAGTGTCTCAGTCTTTGTCCAAGCCGCCCATGACAATGAAAGAATCATATTGCCACCTGAAATGGCAGATTGCAGTTTAGATTCGAAAATCTCAGCAGGGATTTACGAAACCGAACCCTTGCCAGCCAATTTCAACAGATCCGTATTCGGCAATGTCTTCGCCGAAATTGGTGAGTATCCTTACATTCTAATTTTGTTCTAAATTTCTGAGATGAGGAATTGCACTGTGCAACCTTTTTTTTATTACTTTTTTCTGTTCCTGTGTAATAAGCGTTATTTTCTGATTGATTATGTCTAAAATGTATAGAAAATGTCAATTATTCCCGTCAAGCGTTTCTTTTGTGACCAGTACAGTGATAATTTGGCATCTACTTATTTTCAATTGGACAACGGGCGAATTTTCAATCTTACAAGATAAGAAAAACAATTACAGATGAATATCACTGCACTGGTCACAAAAGCAAATTTGCAGGGGAATAATAGCCATTTTCTGTTCTTTTTAGACATAAGCAATCAGAAATTAATATCCAATACCCAGGAACAAAAATCGCTTTGCATGGTGTTAACATTATTATACACTGATTTACTTGGACGTGGACATCAGAATGAGAACAACCTATCCTTGCGGATTAAATACTGAGTTCCGTTCGAAATTAAGTTTTTTTCTTGTTTTTGCTGGAAAGTAAAAAGCCCAATTCTTTTTCTAAAAACAGAAAAAGAAACTTTCATTAATTATAACGTAGAATTGGATTGTTATAAAGTAAATGTTGTCAAACTCCATCACAAAGTCTGGAGTTTATTTTGTTTTCCTACCTCAACAAGAACAACATGAATATTCCTCACCAAAATTAGGGGTATAAACCGATATGTAAAATCCGAATGTGACCGTGATTTGAACTCACCACCAGGTTGTTCTCATTCTGATGTCCATGTCAGAGGATATCTGGTATAAATTAATTTTTCCTGGTAAATTCGTTCTTGCGATGTCGCTTGTCTGCCTGAAACAGAGTATATAACTTATTTGCACTACCCCACCCAGGCATTGGAATTTATAATAATGGTAGCTGCCTTACTGACTGAGCTAAATTGACGAAAACGTATCATAAGGATACGCACTGGCTTATTGTATTCTAATAAATAAATAGATTTATATAATTTTGTATTTATTGTATATACAATACAAAAGTTGCAGTAATCATCCTCGGTCGGAATAAAAGTTGGAGTGGAGTTTGACCTTGCAGCAGCCAGTCGTATTTTCTTTATTTTACCAACTTGTTTCAACTTTTTCTTAAATTTACCGACATAAACTTTTTGTTTACACTTTTTATGTTGTTAATCCTTTGAAATATTTTCGGTTCTATAGAGTTTGCACAGAAAAGATTTATATCAGATGTTTTTCTAATCTTACTTCTAACTAATGACACACATTTTGATGATAAAATTATCTTTTATGCAAATTTAGGACTTTTTTGCAGGTGTCGACTTTCCGGTGAACATTTTTGGACATCCCTATG